>CATLJY010000116.1:0-81025 GCA_949987705.1 Thereva unica
TTGGCGAATGCCTTTAGAAATTTTAATTGATTCATTGCACCTTTAGAAATTTTGACTGATTCTTTTAAATGTGCTTTGAATGTTATTCCGGTTGATTTTGATTCGTTTTCGTGTAGTTCTTTTAATATGAGTTGTCATTTTTGTCGTGCCAAACATTTTCTGACTGAAGTAACTTTACGTAATACTGAGGCATTTTCTTTGTGTTTTCATAAAGGCAAAGTTAATCTACCTCCACTTTCTCAAAATTACTTTTTCAATAATTTTTTTGAAGGATTAACTTCGAATGAAAGTGGTATTAAAAATCGTTCTAAAATTTTTTTTGCAAATATTCGTTCGTATAATGCTGCCTTTGCAATGACTAGCTCTGAGTGTAATTTGTCAAATGACACTGCAAATGGCATTTATCATTTTAAAATCCATAACATTTTCTATCACCGAACTGGTGCCTTAATTCCTGGCTATGGCCGACCTCCATGTTATGCACAATTGTATTTCTATGATGTAGATACTGCTGCTAACACTGTTGTACAGCGAATTCTACCTAAGGTCGAGACTAAGCAGAATGGGTTCATTGTATTTAATTATGATATTTCGAAAAAGTTGTATGCAAATTCATAAAAAAATAACAAAGTTATTAATGTTTAAAGTTTGAAAAGAAAGGAAAAAAATATTGTCCAATTTACTTGGTTTTTGGTATACGAGTGGTGAATAATTAATTAAAACGTTTTACGTTGTCAATATTTTATTATAATAATTAATAATAAAGTTGTTAAAACGAAAATTTGACCAAAAAATGAAAAGAAAAGTTATAAATCGGCTCATTAAGCAGAATGTTTGCCTTGCGGTGTTCGAGTCAAAAGTAAAAGTAGATAAGGTCTATACCTGGCCAGCTATAAAAGGGACGAAGTGACCTGGGAATGCTAAGGAACGGTATTTCATCGTTCAGACAAATTTTGAAATAATAAACACGTGAACGAAAAACTAAATAGCAAAGTTTAACAAGTAAATAAACAATAACAAAAATATAAACACTAGACAATGTTTTGTTAATAACTCTTTAAATTTTATATAGAATTGTTTGAAATTTTGGATTCTGAATCGTCTTGATGTCCTTTACAAATGCTGTAAAGGGTTTTCTTAGGTAGAATTTAAAAATCGATTCTGTACAACAGTGTAATCATAGAATGAATAGAAATGCGAATATTGAATGTAATATTGATATTATACGTGAAATAGATTTGGAGTTAGATCGGATTAATCCTTTTGTTCACTCATTCAGGTCCATGTATGAATATTGTCAAAGACCTGAGAATATTGCAGCTGAAGTTTCTATAAAAAGTTAATAACCAAGTTGATATTCGTCGTTTCAATGATGCTGTACAAACTGATGTTGCTGCTATTTTCAAAAACGATGATGGTGAGCCTCCTTTCGAACGAAATATGATTGTTTTTTCAAAAACAACAAATGAAATTCGTTCTGTTTCTGTTCTTGATCCTTCTTTGGAGCCTTTGGCTTATCCATTATTATTTCCACATGGTGATAGGGGTTGGCATGTCAATATAGCACACAGTTTACATTCTACTTCACGTGCTAACTTACCACGTACAAAAGTAACTATGTTACAATATGCTTCTTATCGTCTTGCTATACGTGATGAGTTTAGTCTTAAGACGTCATGGATGCGATTAAAAAAATCCTGGGAAATTTTAGATGCTCTGGAGCGACAATGGAAATGTTTCATAGTAATTAAAAATTCGCCATTGCGAATAATTAACTTCCCAGTATAGGAAGTTATTGTAATCGGTCCGAAAATCGAAATCGAAAATTTCAACGTATTTTCATCTTTCAAGGTCCCAGGAGCATTTTAAGCAAAAAATTGGGAGGAAGTATGTGTGTGTGTGTGTGTGTGTATGTGCGTACGGATGTGGTCATTTTTTCCTGCACGATATCGCGCGAACCAAAACTGATATCGACTTCGTTGAGGTGTCGTTCGAAGCGTATCAACTGAAATATGATCTGAAAAGATTTACATGAAATTCGGTCCAGCCGTTTTTTTGATTAAGCGACGTAAGTGATTTTTGTACCTGCACCATATCGCCCGAACCACGAAAGATATTGACTTACTTGAGGTGCCGTTCGAAGCGTATTAGCGACAATATAATCTGAAAATATTTTTATAATATTCGGTCCAGCGGTGTTTTGGTTTAAATGACTTAAGTGATTGTTGTACCTGCACGATATCCCGCGAACTATAAAATATATCGGCTTAGTTGACGTGCCGTTCGAAGAGTATTAACCAAAATATGATCTGAAAAGATTTTCATAAAATTCGGTCGAGCCGTTTTTTGTTTAAGCAGCGTAAGTGATTTTTGTACCTGCACGATATGGCCCGAACCATAAAAGATATTGACTTACTTGAGGTGCCGTTCGAAGCGTATTAGCGACAATATAATCTGAAAAGATTTTGATAATATTCCGTCCAGCGGTTTTTTGGTTTAAATGACTTAAGTGATTTTTGTACCTGCACGATACCGCGCGAACTAAAAACTATTTCGACTTCATTGAGGTGCCGAAAAACATTAACACATCAATTTTATATTCATTTTCGTCATCCTAATCTTATAGGTGCGCAAATTTAGTTTGACATTTTAGCGAAAATATTGATAAACAATTGTGACAAATTCTCAGTATTATACATATATTCTATATTGCCTATTGTTCATTTATTATTAAAATATCCAATCATAATATTCAACATCCATCATACTGGGAAGTTGATCGTGTGGACCGAACGGGTCGAACCCACATCCCAACTAGTTTTTTTTTGAAATAAAAATATTTAAATCGAATCGTGAATTTTATATATTTATTGTTTTTGTGACCGAATTTCGGTAACGGGCATCCCAACTAGTATTAATAAAAGAGAGTTTCTGTATGTATGCGTTTATATATGCGTGTATGTGTGCGCTGTAGCGGGTGCACCAGTCATCGCAGAGCTTCGAAATTTTGGATGAAAGTCCGATGTACCTCGAAGCTCGATTTTCAAAAAGCACAATGGCCGCCGAAATATGACCGAAATTCAAATTGGCCACCCGAATATAAATTTGCCAATTGAGCTCCGATTTCCATGAAAATCGGTATCTGGGGGTTTTGAAGGTAGCAAATAACGAATTTATGATCAAAACTTATAATTTCAAAATGGCCGCACCAATATGGCCGATAAGTTTGGCAATTGAATTCTGATTCCAATGAAATCGGTATCTGGGGGTTTTTAAGACAGAAAATAACGAATTTTAAATTTTGGGGCCAATATGGCGGACAAATTTGGATAAATAAGTGTCATTTCCCGAAATCTGAAAATCTTCACATCCTGGCTTCAAATGGAAGAACATTGACCATAGGTGTATCCTGGTCTATTGTCGTGAAGTTTGTCACATTCTGAAATGTAGGAAATTTCTTAAATTACAACAGCACGCAGTAAAAACGCTAGAAATAGGTGTAATTTGTATGAAGAGGATCTGTATATAGTTCAATAAAAAACCCAGTTTATGACAGCTATTCACAGTTCTACTGGTCAGACGCCTGCAAGGATGATCTTCGGGAAACAGATTACGTTGCCCGGTGATTAAAGGTGTTGAATCTCGCCAGAAGCACGCGAATCACTAGCGAATACTCCTCTCCACTAAGAGCGAAATTAACGGAAATCTACGAGACGGCCCGGGGAAATCTGCAATCTCCCAGCAGCAGGATGAAGACCCGCTACGACCTAAGGGCGAATGGATCCGGATTTAAAGAAGGCGATCGAGGCCTGGATAAATAATAGGTAAATCGCCAAAACTGCAAAGAAAATGAAAGGGACTCCATTGTGAGCACAAGGTTAAACTATGTCGGATGGTCTATCCAGGCCCGGATTTACTATGCAGGCAGAGTAGGCACATGCCTAGGGCGGCAAGAATTGGGCGGCGGCAAATTTTGGCGGAAACTTTGAAAACTTGTTTTATTCGTGGGAATTGAATTTCCCACCTTTCGTTGGAACGCGTACCAACTTTATAAGTGCAAAATGCCCAAATCGAGAAAAGACTCGATTTATACTAGTCTCGATATTGGCCTGATATCGAATATTCGATAAGTTTTGTTGTTGGAAAACAAAGCACAAAGAATTCCAAAAGAACAAAAACAACAAGCCAGTAAGTTTTGACAAAAGGAATTGACGATTACAGCGTACCGTGTGGAACTGCCCAAATTACAAGCGATAAAAGAAGAGTTGAAAAGTTGAAGTATTGAACGTAAAGTTGAAAGTGTAGAAGGTCTCCTAACTCCGTGTCCGATTCGCATACAGAAATGAAAGAACATGAAATGCCAGACGACGGAGATATTTCACCTAACGAGAACGCGAGCAATATTCCTGGCAAAGTTGTCTTACCAATAATTTTTGCAAAGGCCTAGGGCGGCAAATTTCTAAATCCGGGCCTGCATCTATCGCATCCCAAGAAGTTTGATCGGTAAGAACTGAACCTTGAGAAATCAGTGTTCGGGACGAACACTAAGTAAGAAGGAGGCAGTGCAACGGTTAACCTAAAAAAAATTTAATATTCCAATTCACCGAGAAGTTTCCCTGCAAACAATTTCTCGGAGGCTCGCTTTCTCGGACCGTTCTCGATTCGAAAACTACTCGAGAACCGCTTACGAAACGGTATGGGAAATATATTCAAAAACCAAAATGAAAGCTTTCCTGATTGATTGGTTTCTCCTCAACAGATTGCTTGGAAAGTTTGAGTTATTATTGACTTGTTTTGCGCGGCGCAGTGATTTTTGATCAGTGTGTGCAAGGAGCAGATGCTACATGTGCGCAGCTTCATTTTTAGTTTTACGCAGTACATTGAGTTGAATGCCCTTCGTTGTCGACACGAGAAAGCGATTCGATATCTTGCTCAGCTTTTATTGCCTTCGAATTCGTTTACGAGTCTGACTTCGAAGCAAGCTTTCGCTTTTGGCAAATCGGTCTCGAATCATTTCCGAATCGAAATGTTTGCAGGGCAATTGATTTGTGCTCTTGTGTTTGGTTTTTGGTATCAAATAGCATTATATTCCTCACCAAATTTCACATGTGCACCAACTGACTTTGGTACCTACATATATATGTTGCCAATGAAGGGGTGCCAATTGAAGCTTGAGGGCCGAGGAGCGACTAAATATTAAATCTGACCCTATCTACCATAGTGAACAGCACTAATCCGTACATTCCTTGCTACGACCTGGAGCTTGAACTTTAACCAAGCAAACTGTCTGCTGAAGTATTCGTTAAGTCTTCGCCTTAACTCCTATGTTTAAATTAATTTTTGTACCTGCTTTGGAATATTCCTTAAATCACCACTTAGCCATGATGGGACGGCTAAAAAACATCGACGAGAATATGCCAGATGTTTCACTTATAGCCAAAATTCCCGTTCTACCAAGTAAATTAAATAATCTAGTTACAGCTAGTGTTCCAGTGGACAAACAAAATATCCAGATATTACTGGAACAACTATTGAAGGAAAAGAGTCGTCTGACTCAAGGTGACTGGACTTTAGCGCCATTTCTTAAGAAGAAAAAAATTAGTTTAATTGCTCGCATTTATGTATATCCATTTAAAAAAGCAAAAGCTTCTCATATAGTTAGTTAATACTAAAGCAACACTAATAGTTTAATTTGGTATATAACGGTCTTCCTACGTATTTTTATTTGTTGTTATTTATTTTATACATATATTATTCTTCTAATAAATTTATAACAATATTATTATTAAAAATGTTTGGGTATAATAAAAACCATATATTCTCTTTATACCTACTTTTTTATAATCAGTATACAAATTTAAAAGTAGTTTTTTTCCTTTTTTCAAAAGCGATCAAGTTTCTGTTTTGTTTATATTTAAAATCAAATTTTATTTTGTCGTTAATATATGATGACGAAAATGAATATGGACATTCCATATAATGATGATTATTATGAAGTAAAATTCTCGTCTTTTTTGGATAAAATTAAAACAAAATATATAAAATCCTTATGCAATTACTTTTGGCATTTTTGATAACCTTTATTTCGTCAAAAACACTAGTAAAATTCATATCGATCCGCTAGAACATTTCAATTTATATTTTCGTTTTTCAAAAAAAATTGTGAACAAAAATTGTTTCATTTGTAAAATACATTTCAAAATCTAAACCATTTAAGCTTCAGATCATAATTCATGAACATCACGCTTACCCCAATGTCCGTGGCTGTTACCGGCACGTTGCGGGCTCGTATATGAGTACATATTATATCCAGGTATAATATGAACCCGAACATCAGCCGTTGGTCGACAACCATCGGTTCTTTGTCTTCGAGCAACAGAAACGGTTGTCTTACAGCAACAATAATGAAATAGGCTGACATAAGCATTACGGAAATGCCGATTGGTCAGGCAGTAGATGACATTATGGAAGCAGGACTTACTAAATCCCACCCATGCGGTGTTATAAAATGTTTTATTTGGAGTAATTGCAACAGTTCCATAGCTAAGAACAATTCCGAATGGTAACCAAAATGCAACAAAAATTATGTAGCTATAGAAGTTTGTTCTAGCAAGAGATAAGTCCCAAGTGTAGTTTACATTTGGCAATAATTGCGGTTTGATATGGAAGCAAATCCGATGATTTTCTAGAGCAGTAATCAAATGCCGTATGATAGTAGTACTGTACTCCAGATGATGTGCACCCAATGATCCATATCAAAATCAGGATAGCTGTGGTGCGACTTTGGTTAAACCATGGTCGATGATCTTGTGGTGTACATAGACGATTATAATTTTCACCTGCCGTCACCTAAAATTAAAATAAATATTTAAAATACATATATTTTTTTCAACTAGGAATTTTTACAACTAAGCCATGCTAATGTGGATTTAAGCAACATTCTATACTAAAGCGTACTAATGTGCACTAATTTTACGAGTATACTTTAAAAGCTACTTCTAAGTACAAAAACATTATCTAAATACTATTATTGTTATTAATGGTCCTTGCAAGCGCAATGTCAGCTTTCATGCTATTGTATACCCTGGAGTATGCGGAACTCACAAGTTGCTGTTTCTGATTCCTAACGTTGTACTTCTGCTGCGTCAAATGTGAAATTCGTTTATCCTTTTTTGTAGTTATTTAAGTATTTTTACTTCTGCTATAACTATACGACTACTTTGCATCTTAGTCAAAAAATTGTACAATCTGAAAGTAAAAGTTCGAAAGGAAGGCGAGGTTGTCTAAAGAAACAATTGATCCCTGTAAGTTATTAGTGTGATTGAGTTATGCGTTATTATAATTAGTGTGAACAGTTAACACATTAATGGTGGGTCCACACGATAAGGACATTCGCGTGACTTCTGGATCGAGTCTGAGGTTTGAATGCAACGACCGGCGGAATGTCTGTGTGGACATGTGGACAAGTGGATACACAACAAGGTCCGGATATAAGTTTCGTTAGGAGTACATGAGGTGGCAAAATCGAACCGTCACCTCCACGTGGTGCCCGCTGGATAAACAACCCGCCTACCAGCGAAGGACTAGCAATCATCCCTGGCAATATCCATTGCTATGAACTCGACAGCAGAGCGTCGGACCGGACGGATAACTCAACGACGAACTAGCAAACGGAAAACGACAATAATATTTCCATGGAACGTGCGAACTCTATACCAACCTGGTAAGTTAAGAGTACTATTCAATTCGATTATTCAGGCGATTCAAGAAGTTAGATGGTTGGGAAAGGCATAATGGAGAAAAGGAATTACACAATATACTACAGCTGCAGAGATAAATAGAACACCCTAGGTACGGCATTTATCGTAAGAAAATGCTTAAATCATGCTGTAATAGGATTCGAAGCAATAAGCGAAAGAATGTTCAAGATATGAATTAAAGGCAAATTTCACAATTACTCCCTCATTAGTATACATGCTGGAGCCGAAGATAAGTCTGTTGAAGAAAAGGAGTCGCATCTTTACCGCACTGTATTTGGCTCCACTGTAACAAATTCTGGATCATAGAGAAGCATGCCTTCTTTCGCCAGTATCTCTACGGGGATCATGCCAAAACAATTGGGAATCTCAAAATCGCTTTTCCCATTCGCAGTGAGAGTATCAAATCCCCACCACGAAGGTATATTCGAAAAGAAACATGCGCAACGTCACACCATTCGTTTAAAACCCCAAATCACTCACTCATTTATATTCTCATTCACATTTCAATTAGTCTCACTACGATTCTTGTCGTGGTCAGATGCTATGGGAGAGTGTCGTTGCCCGTAAACTAATTTAAACTAAAACTAAGTATTTTATCCATATACGAAATGTTAATGGGCATGGAATTTTCATTTCCCCGCCTGCGCGTAAAATTCCCAATTGTTTTGGCGCACCCTATATGACTAACGCCGTATTGTTAGATATATGGTCCTGTACGCACATCACTCACGGAGGGCGCTTAGCCTGTACGTGGTCATCCATCTTCTGCTGTTAGCCGTTCTGTTAAACACTGCTGCCCACACTGGCGTAACCTAAAATAAGACTGAGCTAAACACACTCACTCCCTCTAGGGCCCCCGCGTTGGAAAGCATTTTGGAAATAATGTACAAATAGCTAAAGCCTTATCCACAATGCCCTCCAAGTGTGCTTTGAAATTAAGCCTCCACTCCTATAGCTATAAGCAATTTTAATGTTAAAAATGGCTCTATTTTGTACTTTTTCAGTACTTTACAACCTGAGGTTATGTCTAAAAGTACCAAATAATAGACCAGTGCAAAAGCTAATGCGGATTTAAGCAACATTCTATACTAAAGCGTACTAATGTGCACTAATTTTACGAGTATACTTTAAAAGCTACTTCTAAGTACAAAAACATTATCTAAATACAATTATTGTTATTAATGGTCCTTGCAAGCGCAATGTCAGCTTTCATGCTATTGTATACCCTGGAGTATGCGGAACTCACAAGTTGCTGT
Source organism: Thereva unica (assembly GCA_949987705.1). Lineage (NCBI taxonomy): Eukaryota > Metazoa > Arthropoda > Insecta > Diptera > Therevidae > Thereva > Thereva unica. The sequence goes on from CATLJY010000116.1 coordinate 9,017, forward strand.
TTCTGATTCCTAACGTTGTACTTCTGCTGCGTCAAATGTGAAATTCGTTTATCCTTTTTTGTAGTTATTTAAGTATTTTTACTTCTGCTATAACTATACGACTACTTTGCATCTTAGTCAAAAAATTGTACAATCTGAAAGTAAAAGTTCGAAAGGAAGGCGAGGTTGTCTAAAGAAACAATTGATCCCTGTAAGTTATTAGTGTGATTGAGTTATGCGTTATTATAATTAGTGTGAACAGTTAACACATTAATGGTGGGTCCACACGATAAGGACATTCGCGTGACTTCTGGATCGAGTCTGAGGTTTGAATGCAACGACCGGCGGAATGTCTGTGTGGACATGTGGACAAGTGGATACACAACAAGGTCCGGATATAAGTTTCGTTAGGAGTACATGAGGTGGCAAAATCGAACCGTCACCTCCACGTGGTGCCCGCTGGATAAACAACCCGCCTACCAGCGAAGGACTAGCAATCATCCCTGGCAATATCCATTGCTATGAACTCGACAGCAGAGCGTCGGACCGGACGGATAACTCAACGACGAACTAGCAAACGGAAAACGACAATAATATTTCCATGGAACGTGCGAACTCTATACCAACCTGGTAAGTTAAGAGTACTATTCAATTCGATTATTCAGGCGATTCAAGAAGTTAGATGGTTGGGAAAGGCATAATGGAGAAAAGGAATTACACAATATACTACAGCTGCAGAGATAAATAGAACACCCTAGGTACGGCATTTATCGTAAGAAAATGCTTAAATCATGCTGTAATAGGATTCGAAGCAATAAGCGAAAGAATGTTCAAGATATGAATTAAAGGCAAATTTCACAATTACTCCCTCATTAGTATACATGCTGGAGCCGAAGATAAGTCTGTTGAAGAAAAGGAGTCGCATCTTTACCGCACTGTATTTGGCTCCACTGTAACAAATTCTGGATCATAGAGAAGCATGCCTTCTTTCGCCAGTATCTCTACGGGGATCATGCCAAAACAATTGGGAATCTCAAAATCGCTTTTCCCATTCGCAGTGAGAGTATCAAATCCCCACCACGAAGGTATATTCGAAAAGAAACATGCGCAACGTCACACCATTCGTTTGAAACCCCAAATCACTCACTCATTTATATTCTCATTCACATTTCAATTAGTCTCACTACGATTCTTGTCGTGGTCAGATGCTATGGGAGAGTGTCGTTGCCCGTAAACTAATTTAAACTAAAACTAAGTATTTTATCCATATACGAAATGTTAATGGGCATGGAATTTTCATTTCCCCGCCTGCGCGTAAAATTCCCAATTGTTTTGGCGCACCCTATATGACTAACGCCGTATTGTTAGATATATGGTCCTGTACGCACATCACTCACGGAGGGCGCTTAGCCTGTACGTGGTCATCCATCTTCTGCTGTTAGCCGTTCTGTTAAACACTGCTGCCCACACTGGCGTAACCTAAAATAAGACTGAGCTAAACACACTCACTCCCTCTAGGGCCCCCGCGTTGGAAAGCATTTTGGAAATAATGTACAAATAGCTAAAGCCTTATCCACAATGCCCTCCAAGTGTGCTTTGAAATTAAGCCTCCACTCCTATAGCTATAAGCAATTTTAATGTTAAAAATGGCTCTATTTTGTACTTTTTCAGTACTTTACAACCTGAGGTTATGTCTAAAAGTACCAAATAATAGACCAGTGCAAAAGCTAATGCGGATTTAAGCAACATTCTATACTAAAGCGTACTAATGTGCGCTAATTTTACGAGTATACTTTAAAAGCTACTTCTAAGTACAAAAACATTATCTAAATACTATTATTGTTATTAATGGTCCTTGCAAGCGCAATGTCAGCTTTCATGCTATTGTATACCCTGGAGTATGCGGAACTCACAAGTTGCTGTTTCTGATTCCTAACGTTGTACTTCTGCTGCGTCAAATGTGAAATTCGTTTATCCTTTTTTGTAGTTATTTAAGTATTTTTACTTCTGCTATAACTATACGACTACTTTGCATCTTAGTCAAAAAATTGTACAATCTGAAAGTAAAAGTTCGAAAGGAAGGCGAGGTTGTCTAAAGAAACAATTGATCCCTGTAAGTTATTAGTGTGATTGAGTTATGCGTTATTATAATTAGTGTGAACAGTTAACACATTAATGGTGGGTCCACACGATAAGGACATTCGCGTGACTTCTGGATCGAGTCTGAGGTTTGAATGCAACGACCGGCGGAATGTCTGTGTGGACATGTGGACAAGTGGATACACAACAAGGTCCGGATATAAGTTTCGTTAGGAGTACATGAGGTGGCAAAATCGAACCGTCACCTCCACGTGGTGCCCGCTGGATAAACAATCCGCCTACCAGCGAAGGACTAGCAATCATCCCTGGCAATATCCATTGCTATGAACTCGACAGCAGAGCGTCGGACCGGACGGATAACTCAACGACGAACTAGCAAACGGAAAACGACAATAATATTTCCATGGAACGTGCGAACTCTATACCAACCTGGTAAGTTAAGAGTACTATTCAATTCGATTATTCAGGCGATTCAAGAAGTTAGATGGTTGGGAAAGGCATAATGGAGAAAAGGAATTACACAATATACTACAGCTGCAGAGATAAATAGAACACCCTAGGTACGGCATTTATCGTAAGAAAATGCTTAAATCATGCTGTAATAGGATTCGAAGCAATAAGCGAAAGAATGTTCAAGATATGAATTAAAGGCAAATTTCACAATTACTCCCTCATTAGTATACATGCTGGAGCCGAAGATAAGTCTGTTGAAGAAAAGGAGTCGCATCTTTACCGCACTGTATTTGGCTCCACTGTAACAAATTCTGGATCATAGAGAAGCATGCCTTCTTTCGCCAGTATCTCTACGGGGATCATGCCAAAACAATTGGGAATCTCAAAATCGCTTTTCCCATTCGCAGTGAGAGTATCAAATCCCCACCACGAAGGTATATTCGAAAAGAAACATGCGCAACGTCACACCATTCGTTTGAAACCCCAAATCACTCACTCATTTATATTCTCATTCACATTTCAATTAGTCTCACTACGATTCTTGTCGTGGTCAGATGCTATGGGAGAGTGTCGTTGCCCGTAAACTAATTTAAACTAAAACTAAGTATTTTATCCATATACGAAATGTTAATGGGCATGGAATTTTCATTTCCCCGCCTGCGCGTAAAATTCCCAATTGTTTTGGCGCACCCTATATGACTAACGCCGTATTGTTAGATATATGGTCCTGTACGCACATCACTCACGGAGGACGCTTAGCCTGTACGTGGTCATCCATCTTCTGCTGTTAGCCGTTCTGTTAAACACTGCTGCCCACACTGGCGTAACCTAAAATAAGACTGAGCTAAACACACTCACTCCCTCTAGGGCCCCCGCGTTGGAAAGCATTTTGGAAATAATGTACAAATAGCTAAAGCCTTATCCACAATGCCCTCCAAGTGTGCTTTGAAATTAAGCCTCCACTCCTATAGCTATAAGCAATTTTAATGTTAAAAATGGCTCTATTTTGTACTTTTTCAGTACTTTACAACCTGAGGTTATGTCTAAAAGTACCAAATAATAGACCAGTGCAAAAGCTAATGCGGATTTAAGCAACATTCTATACTAAAGCGTACTAATGTGCACTAATTTTACGAGTATACTTTAAAAGCTACTTCTAAGTACAAAAACATTATCTAAATACTATTATTGTTATTAATGGTCCTTGCAAGCGCAATGTCAGCTTTCATGCTATTGTATACCCTGGAGTATGCGGAACTCACAAGTTGCTGTTTCTGATTCCTAACGTTGTACTTCTGCTGCGTCAAATGTGAAATTCGTTTATCCTTTTTTGTAGTTATTTAAGTATTTTTACTTCTGCTATAACTATACGACTACTTTGCATCTTAGTCAAAAAATTGTACAATCTGAAAGTAAAAGTTCGAAAGGAAGGCGAGGTTGTCTAAAGAAACAATTGATCCCTGTAAGTTATTAGTGTGATTGAGTTATGCGTTATTATAATTAGTGTGAACAGTTAACACATTAATGGTGGGTCCACACGATAAGGACATTCGCGTGACTTCTGGATCGAGTCTGAGGTTTGAATGCAACGACCGGCGGAATGTCTGTGTGGACATGTGGACAAGTGGATACACAACAAGGTCCGGATATAAGTTTCGTTAGGAGTACATGAGGTGGCAAAATCGAACCGTCACCTCCACGTGGTGCCCGCTGGATAAACAACCCGCCTACCAGCGAAGGACTAGCAATCATCCCTGGCAATATCCATTGCTATGAACTCGACAGCAGAGCGTCGGACCGGACGGATAACTCAACGACGAACTAGCAAACGGAAAACGACAATAATATTTCCATGGAACGTGCGAACTCTATACCAACCTGGTAAGTTAAGAGTACTATTCAATTCGATTATTCAGGCGATTCAAGAAGTTAGATGGTTGGGAAAGGCATAATGGAGAAAAGGAATTACACAATATACTACAGCTGCAGAGATAAATAGAACACCCTAGGTACGGCATTTATCGTAAGAAAATGCTTAAATCATGCTGTAATAGGATTCGAAGCAATAAGCGAAAGAATGTTCAAGATATGAATTAAAGGCAAATTTCACAATTACTCCCTCATTAGTATACATGCTGGAGCCGAAGATAAGTCTGTTGAAGAAAAGGAGTCGCATCTTTACCGCACTGTATTTGGCTCCACTGTAACAAATTCTGGATCATAGAGAAGCATGCCTTCTTTCGCCAGTATCTCTACGGGGATCATGCCAAAACAATTGGGAATCTCAAAATCGCTTTTCCCATTCGCAGTGAGAGTATCAAATCCCCACCACGAAGGTATATTCGAAAAGAAACATGCGCAACGTCACACCATTCGTTTAAAACCCCAAATCACTCACTCATTTATATTCTCATTCACATTTCAATTAGTCTCACTACGATTCTTGTCGTGGTCAGATGCTATGGGAGAGTGTCGTTGCCCGTAAACTAATTTAAACTAAAACTAAGTATTTTATCCATATACGAAATGTTAATGGGCATGGAATTTTCATTTCCCCGCCTGCGCGTAAAATTCCCAATTGTTTTGGCGCACCCTATATGACTAACGCCGTATTGTTAGATATATGGTCCTGTACGCACATCACTCACGGAGGGCGCTTAGCCTGTACGTGGTCATCCATCTTCTGCTGTTAGCCGTTCTGTTAAACACTGCTGCCCACACTGGCGTAACCTAAAATAAGACTGAGCTAAACACACTCACTCCCTCTAGGGCCCCCGCGTTGGAAAGCATTTTGGAAATAATGTACAAATAGCTAAAGCCTTATCCACAATGCCCTCCAAGTGTGCTTTGAAATTAAGCCTCCACTCCTATAGCTATAAGCAATTTTAATGTTAAAAATGGCTCTATTTTGTACTTTTTCAGTACTTTACAACCTGAGGTTATGTCTAAAAGTACCAAATAATAGACCAGTGCAAAAGCGCTTTTGAAAAGCCAAAAACTAGAAAAATTCTTAGCAGTATATGGATGGCGGGAAAATTTAGTAGAAATCAAGAGCACCGCAGCAGATGACCGGAAGGGGCCCGGGGTGCCAAATGTGGGTTTTGCGGGGTTAATCGTGTATTTTGCGATTTCTGAGAAAAGTAGACCTCTTATCGAAAAACGTTTAATGTAAAAGTTGTAGATAATTAAGAAATCTAGAGCTTTCGTTCAAACCGGGAAAAAAACGTCAAAAACCGAGTTTTTCGTTTATCATTTTTATCTTTCACAAAAATGATCCAATTTTAATGGAATTTGAGGAAAATGTAGATTTTCATGTTCCGAAAAGGCCCATTTTTTTCAAAGCGATTGGTTGTTTAGTTTTGTTTTTATGACCTTAATTTAAATAAATGGTTAAAAAAATTTAAAAAAAAAATTCTTTTCATTAACTAAAAAATGTACTGAAAAGTAAAAAATAAAAAATATTTTAAAGAAAGCGTGAAATTTCAATTTTAATGAAAAAGTTAATTAAAAGAATGGCGCATTTTTCATCAAAAAATTTTGTTAGAATTTGAAATTAACAAAGCAAAAAATTGAGGGTTATTGTAAATCTCACGCGATTTACAGTTATATTTTCAATTTTTGATGAAAAATGCGCCATTCTTTTAATTAACTTTTTCATTAAAATTGAAATTTCACGCTTTCTTTAAAATATTTTTTATTTTTTACTTTTCAGTACATTTTTTAGTTAATGAAAAGAATTTTTTTTAAACAATTTTTTTAACCATTTATTTTATTAGTTAATGAAAAGAATTTTTTTAAAAATTTTTTTAACCATTTATTTTATTTTCTACTTTTTAGTTTATTATATGTATTCCGCCATTTTATGATGGCAATTATATTAGATTTAAAATTACGTCACACAGTTTACTGTATTCATTTGATACCCATGTCGTGGGTCGGTGGAACATAATTGCAAAAACGGCCGCCATCTCGGAACCGTCTTCTTGATTTTTTTACAAAAAGGTCAGATTGCATTTAGTACTTATACATGATGAGTTGAACTCAAGTTGAACCCAAGTCTAACTACATGTAAACGGGAGTCGAGTTGGGTTAAGGTTGACTGAACTCGACTCAGCTCTGCTACCTGGTTTAGTTGAAATTATGCATACGGACATAAGTTCAGTATTTGAGTAGTTGAATTTAGTTGACAGCAGCATCTCTGTGTTTGTTTGTGATTTTTTGTAACGTGTATTGCTTCTTTATTATCAACTCACCCTTAACTCAACTATTCATCTCATCATTCATACACATTAACCACCCGAACTACGAGTGTGTGCAAAATTGGAAGTTGATCGGTTATATTTTCTACTTTTTAGTCTATTATAAGCTTTCCGCAATTTAGTGTTGGCCGCCATTTTGAATTTGGAATGACGCCACATAGCTTATTGTGTTCTACCTGTCATATCCTTTCATTTGATACCCATGTCAGAGGGCCGCGGAGCACAATTTCAAAAATCGGGCGCCATTTTGGAACCGCCATCTTGATATTTTTACAAAATGGCCAGATTGCATTGTCATCCAAACTAAACGTGCATGCAAAATTTCAGCTCTATCCGAAACCGGGAAGTGGGTCAAATTTAACTTCCAAGATTTGACGACAAACAGTGTAAGTGTTGGCCGCCATTTTGAATTTGGAATGACGCCACATAGCTTATTGTGTTCTACCTGTCATATCCTTTCATTTGATACCCATGTCAGAGGGCCGCGGAGCACAATTTCAAAATCGGGCGCCATTTCGGAACCGCCATCTTGATATTTTTACAAAATGGCCAGATTGCATTGTCATCCAAACTAAACGTGTATGCAAAATTTCAGCTCTATCCGAAACCGGGAAGTGGGTCAAATTTAACTTCCAAGATTTGACGACAAACAGTGTAAGTGTTGGCCGCCATTTTGAATTTGGAATGACGCCACATAGCTTATTATGTTCTACCTGTCATATCCTTTCATTTGATACAAATGTCAGAGGGCCGCGGAGCACAATTTCAAAAATCGGGCGCCATTTTGGAACCGCCATCTTGATATTTTTACAAAATGGCCAGATTGCATTGTCATCCAAACTAAACGTGTATGCGAAATTTCAGCTCTATCCGAAACCGGGAAGTGGGTCAAATTTAACTTCCAAGATTTGACGACAAACAGTGTAAGTGTTGGCCGCCATTTTGAATTTGGAATGACGCCACATAGCTTATTGTGTTCTACCTGTCATATCCTTTCATTTGATACCCATGTCAGAGGGCCGCGGAGCCCAATTTCAAAAATCGGGCGCCATTTTGGAACCGCCATCTTGATATTTTACAAAATGGCCAGATTGCATTGTCATCCAAACTAAACGTGTATGCAAAATTTCAGCTCTATCCGAAACCGTGAAGTGGAATTTAACTTCCAAGATTTGACGACAAACAGTGTAAGTTAAATAAATAAGCGCCATTTTGGAACCGCCATCTTGATATTTTTACAAAATGGCCAGATTGCATTGTCATCCAAACTAAACGTGTATGCAAAATTTCAGCTCTATCCGAAACCGGGAAGTGGGTCAAATTTAACTTCCAAGATTTGACGACAAACAGTGTAAGTTAAATAAAAGAATTTAAAAAAGGCCCCATTCAATCAAAAAGTTGGTGAACAAATTTTTGATTTTTAAAATTTTGAAAACGGATTTTTCTTCGATGAATCCTCTACCTTTAGATGGCGTAAAAAAATGATAGTGTCACAATGGAAAAACATCGATAAAAAATCGAAAAACCAAAAAAACCTTTTTCAAATATCGATTTTTCCGTAAACTTCACTAATTCTGTATATCTCTTTGAAATAAAGCTTTAAAGTCGTGCGAAACTGTAAATTTAATGTAATATATTATAAGGGAACTTCATGTAACAGCTTCAGATGTGCCAAAAATTGTTTGAACAATTATTTCACTCAAGAAATCAATGAAAAAATTACATTTTCAGCCAAAAAAATATTTCTAGTTATTGTGATGACTTATAGGTATATTAAAGCAGACGTGATTAATCTTATCTTATATATTAATAGGCAAACAAAAAGTTTGTACACGCTAAGGCTTTTTTGTTCGTGGACCGATTTCGTTTAAATTTTCAGAGAATGTTCTTTTTATGGCATAGTTTTGTAATAAGGAATTTCAACGAAATCGATTCACGAATAAAAAAGTTATAACGATTTTAATTTTTCGAATTTTAAAAAGCCGTTGGAAAATTTGAATTTTTTGTGAGCATCAACGTAGAGCTGAGTAGCCTACGATTGACACAAATGCCGTTTCAGTGAAGCGAATGAGAAACAGAGAAAAACAAGCGTTTGTGTAGATTTTTGGCGGCATAACTGACTTAAAAAAACTCGGTCACTATGTGCGTGCATTTTTTTTATACTCTTTTGTGTATAGTATTATTGAGTTGTATTGTGTAAAATTAAAAATTCGCCATTGCGTATAATTTTTTTTTTGAAATAAAAATATTTAAATTGAATTTAAATTCGAACAAATCGTGAATTTTATATATTTATTGTTTTTGTAACCGAATTTCGGTAACGGGGATCCCAACTAGTTAAAAATTAATATGCCCAAGGCACTCCGAATTTTTATTTTGACAGAAATCGCGGAAAGCCGTGGTCGGTATGGTAAAGTATAAAAAGTATGTAAGTTGTCTAAAGTTTTTATTTTATGCAGAAGAAATCACAGGAGAAATCTGCGATATCTTCGCGATTCCAGCGATCCATTTTTATGTTAGTATCTTTAATATCCATTACTTCATATGGTCCTTCGAACGGTGATTCATATTTTCTTCTATTGCCGGCTTTTAACCTTTTATTGCCTCATCTCCAATAAAACCTGCACCGACCGACCCTCCTTCTATTTCAGAGGACAATAAAAACCTAACGGCAGAACCGTCTTTAAACATCTTTAGCTGAAGATCTGCGCTGGAATAACCACATATTCCAAAGTGCTAAGCAAGCATCCCAGTGTCTAGGATTTCTCAAAAGGTGCAAATTCCTCCTTCAGCCGTCTGCCAGGGCTAGTGATGAGCAAACGCAAGAACAAGACAAGGCTAGTCTAGTCTTGTTCTTGTCTTGTTCTTGTTCAGTTTGTCTTGTTCTTGTTCTTGCAGGCATAACTGAGTCTTGTTCTTGTTCTTGCTAAATGTGCAAGAACAAGATAAGACTGCTTTTTTCATAATGACTGCTCCATTGAAATAAGTAACCTTATGCCTCCACGGCAACATTTCTCCCGCAACACAAGACTTGGCCGCTCATTGACCCCCACAGTTTACAGCCCTTATCTTCGCGCACACTCCGATCTAGAAATTCGTTTATAACAAGAACAACTCGTCTGTTGGTCTTCTTCCCAACAAAATTTTATATTTTTTTCTCCACGTATTTTAAAACAGTTAAAATATTTTAGTTTATTAACACTTTTATTATTTTATTTGTTTATGAACACTTTTTAATTATAATTACATTTATCAACAATTTGTTAATATCTTTAATACACAATTGTCCTAATTTTATTTACGTGCAAATATTAATTATTCTTTTTAAAACCGCTTTTTAAATTAAAAACTCGGTGAATTATATTTCTTAGTTTTTTCGTTGTTTGACAAGAACTGTCAAACCATTAATTAATTAATTAATTTTTTTCATTACTTGATGCAAGTCGGCTATGCTTTTGTGCAAAGTCTTTTGCAGTCAAGTAATAGTTGAGTAGTAGGACGATGTCCCTACATACTCCCCTCCCAGCGTAGCGTTACCGGAAGTGTACCGAGCGAGTTGATGCTGCTTCAACGTTTCGGTCACACTCAAAAGCAGGTTTCAGTCGATCGATACTTATCGACTTATTTGTGTCATTTATGTTGACGACGAAATGTTTACGTAATCTTTTGATTACTTTGAATGGCCCTTCGTATGGTGTTTCAAAAGGCCGTCGGACGCGATCGGTACGTATGAAAACATACTCCGCGTTCTCTAAGGTGTTCGGCACTACACATCATTTTGAACTGACTGTCGGGGCTGTGTCGCCGACAGACCTTTCATGTGTGTGCGAAGACGTGTTAGAAATTCTGAGTGCTCTATTGGGTTCTCATCCGTTGGGATGGAAATTGAATTGGGAAGCCTCAGATTCTGTCCATAGACAAGCTCTGCTGGTGAGCATTGTAAATCGGTTTTAATTGCCGAGCGAATACCTAATAAAACAAAGGGAAAATCTTCACTCCAATGAGTAGTGTTGTCCCTTGCCATTAAGGCCGCTTTTAGTTGTCTATGGCTCTACCATCCCATTTGCTTGTGGATGGTAGGCGGTGGTACGTATCCTATGCGTACCTAGAAGTCTTGTGACTTCATTGAATAGTTTCGATTCAAATTGCGACCCTTGATCTGTTGTAATTTCAAGTGGTGCGCCAAATCTTGGGACATACTCAGTGACAAAATGTTTGGCCACCGTATTAGCAGAGATGTCTCGAATTGGATATGCTTCCGGCCATCTCGTAAATCGGTCTACGATTGTTAGGATGTATGAATATCCTCGAGATGGGGGCAATGGTCCAACAATATCCATATGGATATGTTCAAATCTATTATTTGGTGTGTTAAAAGCTTCATGTGGAAATTTGGTGTGTCTCGAAACTTTAGATTTTTGGCAACCTATGCAGGATCTAGACCAGTTGTTACAGTCTTTATTGATCGCTGGCCAAAAATATTTTTTAGTAATAGCTTGCCTTGTGGCACGTATGCCCGGATGCGACAAGCTATGTTCAGCATTGCATGGTAATTTTCTTAATGATGAAGGTATATATGGGCGTAATGTACCCGTGCTAATCTCACACCAAAGTTCATGAGTTGTGAAAGGAATTGGTGTGAGTATTAGTTTTACCTTCGAGCTACTACTGGGATGCTCTTGGAGTCGTTGTAACTCTTTGTCACGTTCTTGTGCTTTCGCCAGATGTGGCAAATCGAAGGTGATTGTGTCAACGTTGTCGGCCGCTAATGAGCGAGATAAATAATCTGCGACAACGTTTTGTTTCCCAGAGACATGTCTGATGTCTGTTGTGAACTGGGAAATTAGGCTCAGGTGTCTTGTTTGGCGGGGAGATCTTTCGGTTTTTGTGTGAAGGGCGTGTATTAAAGGTTTGTGGTCAGCGTAGACCACGAAATTTCTTCCTTCAACAAAGTACCGAAAATGTTTTATTGCTGCAAAGATTGCGAGTAGTTCGCGATCAAATGCGGAATAATTTCGTTCAGCAGATGATAGCTTCTTAGAAAAGAAAGCTAATGGTTGCCATCTGTGACCGTTAAATTGTTCCAGCACAGCTCCGATAGCAAAATCGGAGGCATCAGTGTGACGTTATATTTAGCATCCTCTAGTGGGTGTATCAGCATCACTGCTGCAGCCATTGCGGCTTTCACGTCGAGGAATGCTTGTTGGCATTCTGCGGGCCAAGGAAGTTGTTCCTTATTTTTTGTTGTTGATGGACAATTGAGGAGTTCCCTCAAGTGTTCATTAATCGGCACTAGCAGTTGTGCTAGTTTAGGAATAAATCGGTGATAAAAGTTCACCATTCCTATAAATTTTTGTATTTGTTTGACTGTTGTTGGAGTTGTGAGGTCATTAATTGCTTGGACCCGTTCGGGTGATGGAAGGATTCCATCCTTGCCGATACTATGTCCCAAAAAGTTGACCTCACTGACCCCAAAAACGCATTTTGATAACTTTATTGTTAAACCAAAGTTATCAAGGCGTTTAAACAGTAGTTCGAGGTGAGTGAGATGCTCATCCTCGGATTTACTAGCGATAAGTATATCGTCTAGATAGACATAAACGAAGTCTAAGTCCCTTGTGACTTCATTCATAAATCTTTAAAATGACTGGGCTGCATTTCTTAACCCAAATGGCATGCGAGTAAACTCAAACAGACCAAAAGGTGTTATTATGGCAGTCTTATGCACGTCTTCTTGTGCAATAGGGATGTTATGATACGCACGTATCAAATCCACCTTCGAAAAAATCGTGCATCCGTGAAGGTTCACAGAAAAATTGTGAATGTGCGGGATTGGATATCTATCCGGCACTGTGACTGCATTAAGGCGACGCGACGGTAGTCGCCGCATGGCCTCCAATCATTTGTATCCCGTTTAGGGACCAGATGAAGTGGAGATGCTGCGGGAGACGACGATGGCCGACAAATCCCTAGTTGAACCATATGTTCAAACTCCAATTTCGCTACCTTGAGCTTCTCAGGATGAAGTCTACGAGCGGTCACGATAGGTAATTGCCCATTAGTAACAATGTGGTGTTGCACATTGTGTTTAACCGGTAGGTTAAAATTTGGTGGTTGTGTTAATGAAGCGTACTTCATTAACAATACTTTATATTTGCCAAGATGTTGGCATTCAAAGCTCTCGAGTATATACTCACCAGTTGCACAGACGTCAGTCCGAAGACTGGTCTGTGAGTCAACTAATTCTCGATGTTTAAAATCGAGAATGAGTTCGAACTTTGTGAGAAAGTCCGCACCGAGTATAGCTTTGTTTGTGTTGGCTATGATGAAGTTGTGGATGAACCGTCGGCGAAGACCTAGGTTCAGTTCCAGCAACTTCGCGCCAAAAGTTTGGATCGTGGATCCATTTGCGGCCCGCAGAAGCAAATTAGGGCATGTTGTTTGTACCCTAAAAGTGTGTTTAGGAACTAATGATATGTCCGCGCCAGAATCGATTAAAAAGTCGAGCTGGTTGTGCTGGTCGCGGACAAATAATCTGCACGAGCGTCTCTGCTGAGAGACGCCCGCGGATGAGGCGACTCCCCGCCAATTTAATTTTTTTGATGATGGGCCCTCTTCATCTTTCGGTCCTTCTTGGCTGTAGAGGGTGGAGCACAAATGTATGGCGAAATTTTTTTTTTATATTTAGGTTTCTAAGTGCAAGGGATTTATGCCTTATGTAAAAACATAAAAGTATTCCAATTTTCATAAGAATTGAATATTGTTTTCTACCTCCGAAACCGCATTTAAAATTTTGAAATTCTTGAAAATACTACTCCTTTTCTCATATCTATATTTAGTAGACATTAAAGGTTAATAGGCGCAAAAAAATACACAATGTAATGTTCACACAAGTAGTAATGTAATAAATGCAAAAATATGAAAGTTACATAAAAAACATACATGTTGAAACACCTTTAATTTGGCTGAAAATGACATTTTGTATCGAATTTAGGCATTTTGTCTCTTGATTCCAATTTTGCCCTGATGGCACCTAATCGCGATTTTTTAGTACATTGAGAAATAGCTGCTTCTGTTGTAATCTTCACGGCTCGTTCTACTCACCGCCTTCGTCTGGTCCCAAGCCCAGAGTGTGAAAGGAGGAGGGTTGTCGACCTGCCGAGTCGATCGTAAAAACTAGGCAAGAAACCGCATGGATACACGAACTAACTATTCACGAAATAATGCTACTGCATCCGGGGCAGCCGATGCGCCAGCGCTGGGGACCAGGGATGCTGGTGAGAAGTGGGTTACTGGCCGAAATAATGCTACTGCATCCGGGGCAGCCGATGCGCCAGCACTGGGGACCAGGGATGCTGGTGAGAAGTGGGTTACTGGCCGAACACCCAAATTAGTCACACCGAAAAGGGAATTAAAATTCGCTGCGTGGAATGTACGAACAGGACATCACGTTGGTCAAAAGGAAATCATAGCAATGGAATTGTTGAAATGCAAAATATCAATTGCTGCGCTATCGGAACTACGGCTTACCGGATCCGGGATATTGACAATCGTCCCGCCAACAATCGACGAAACGATGATGCTTTACTATTCCGGTGGTGAGAAAAGAGAGGCCGGCGTCGGCTTTATGGTCGACCGACGGGCTGCCAGCAGCGTTATCGCATTCCAACCGATATCCGAGCGTTTGGCGGTTATAACCATCAGTGGAACGATCAAGACCCATATCATATCCGTTTATGCGCCAACCGAGACCAGCACGGACACGAACAAGGACGAATTTTACGATCAGCTTCAACAGACGCTGGATATGATACCTCAAACCGAATTAATAATTCTCGCGGGGGATTTCAATGCACATTCAGGAGTAGATCGAACCGGCTGGGAAGAAACCATGGGCAAATTCGGACACGGAGTAATTAATGACAACGGCTTACGCCTGCTTTCATTCGCATCGTCAAACAACTTGATCGTTGGCAACAGCATTTTCCGCCATCCACTCAAACACCAACTCACCTGGCGAAATCCATCCGGCAAAGACTCGGCGATGTTAGACTACGTTTTGATCAACACAAGATTCCGATCGACGCTTAAAGACGTACGTGCAATGCGTGGACCCGATTGCGGATCGGACCATTATCTTGTTCGAGCGAAATTGCAGATGCGATTGCAAAGAGCGAAGAAAACGGAGCCACCACCAGCCAAAAAAAATTGGGCGTGCCTACGGAACCCGGCCATCGGGCGAGAGTTTCAAATGGCATTATCCAACAAATTCGCGGCGCTCGCAATACCGGACGATATCGATGTAGAAGAAAGGCAATTGTCGGAGTCTATTGTGGAGTGTGCAATGGAGTTGTGTCCAACTATCCGTAAACGGACGCAGCCATGGATCTCGGACAGCTGTCTGGACCTCGTCGATCAGCGGAAGCGCATGAAACACGTCGACTTTGAGGAATACAGAAGATTGAACAAAGAAGTTCGGCAGAAAATGAAATTGGAACGAGAAGCGTACTGGAATAACGTTGCGGCCGACATGGAAAAAGCGGCGTCGAGGCACGAGTACCGGACGCTGTACCAGACAATCCGCCGGTTAGGCGGCAAAACAACATCAACAAACGACAACATCAAAAAATCGGATGGAACTTTTGTGACTTCGGCCCATGAACGCCTGGAGCGGTGGAGAGCATTCTTCCACCAGCTGTATAACCACGATCCGCCGCAAGGTCCAGCACCCGAACCACCGATTATCGAACAGCCGATGAATCAGTCTCTCGATACCGAACCAACAATTATCGAGGTGAAGACAGCAATAAAATCGCTGAAAAATGGAAAAGCGCCGGGAATAGTAACCGCCGAGATGATCAAAGCTGGAGGTGATGTCTTATCACAACGACTTCATGTCCTCATAACACACATATGGCATTCGGATCGTGTCCCTTTGGTATGGAAGAAAGCGATCGTTGTCCCAATTTTGAAGAAAGGCGACAGTCGGGAATGCAAGAATTATCGCGGTATTAGCCTTCTTTCGATCGTCGGTAAAGTATTTACGAAAATAATACAATCGAGGCTACAGAAACATCGAGAGCAAACGAGCCGGGAGGAACAAGCGGGATTTAGACCACATCGAGGATGCATTGATCAAATATTCGCCCTCCGTCAGTTAATGGAAGAAAGAATTCGTTGCGGCAAACGAATTGTCGTCGTTTCATCGATTTCAAATCCGCTTTCGATTGCATCGATTGGAACAGCTTGTGGAGAGTCTTGGTAACCGAACACGTGCCATTGAGAATCATCCAACTTCTCCAAGCGTCGTACGATGGCTCAACCAGCAGCGTTCGTATTCGAAACGACTTATCCGAGGAGTTCCCGATTCAGACGGGTGTCCGACAGGGAGACGTCGCTTCGCCACTTCTCTTCAACGTTGTGATCGACGCGATTATGCGTGAAGCATTCGGTGGACGACTCGGAGTTCAATACGACGACAACAACTTCGTAACAGACTTAATGTTCGCCGACGATAGCGCTGTTTTCGCCGACACGGATGCCGAAGCAACGGACATCTTATACGATATTTCCCGCATCGCCCTATCATACGGGTTAAAAATCAATGCGGAAAAGACCAAAGTGCTCACAACGGATGGATCAAGAGCCAGTGTTCACCTCGATGGAGCCCAAATCGAACAAGTTCCAAGGTTCAAATATTTGGGATCATTGGTTGAGGAAACGAAAGTAGCATCGACGGCCGACGTTCACAGCCGTATCGGCCAGGCAACAGCAACATTCGCCTCGCTCAAGTGGTGCATATGGAAACGAGCAAATATCTCCATCAAAACAAAACTACGTCTTTACCGAACGTTGATTCTTCCGATTCTTCTTTATGGATCTGAAACGTGGACACTGCTCAAACCGGACGTTAAGAAGCTCGAGGTCTTCCAAATGCGATGTTTGAGGCAGATCCTCCGTGTCTCACTGCGTGATCGCCTTCGAAATGAGGTTGTCAGACAAAGATGCGATCAGCAAACACTGATCGAAGAAGAAATGCAAAAACGTCGACTACGGTGGTTTGGACATGTTTGCCGAATGGATGATAACCGCTTGCCACGTAAACTTCTCTGGCGAGACCGTCCTGCAGACTGGAGAATACAGCGATCGGCACCGAAGAAAACCTGGTTGAAGAATATCGAGGGTGACTTAAAGAATCAACGATTATCAGTTACCGAGGCTCGAGACACCGCCAAAAACCGAGGAGAATGGAAGCGAATCGTGAATAGAGTTCGGGACCCAGCGGCACCGACAGCAGCGTATCCGTTGCGGGGACGTCCCGCTCGGACCGCCAGCTAACGGATCAAAGAAGAAGAAGAAGAAAGCGTATGACATGGAAGACGCAAAAATGTTATCTGATTCACACTACCAGACTGAACAATATTAGATATTTCCTGTGTTGACAACGCTTTAAAAATTGGTGGTTCAGTTATCTCTTTTTGCCAGTCTATCATGTCGAAATAATTTGACGCATTAAAATTAATTTCTGGTACATCAAAAAGCCTTAGACTTTGTACGGTACTGCTACGAGCCTTCAAAATACGCCTGGCTGCCAGCTCACGAATGTGTTTTCGTTCATCAGTTATCATAGCTAATAATAAATTTTCAGCATGCGCGAAATAACCATTCCTTTGAATTACAGTATCTACTATGGATTTCAAATTTTCAGGCAAGTACCGTGACGAAGATATAATCTTGAATAAATGACGGGAACCATCTTTACACGATGGATTATTCTTGATTGCAAACCAGGATGGCGCGTATACTTTTATAATAAACGTAGCTAAAGTAATCAAGGCAGATGTCGGCTTTTCAGTTGCGACATAAAGACGCAAAAGTCTATTAGCACGCGTGAGCCAGCGAGCATGAGACAATTTTCCTGGTGACTTGTGTCCTAAATCATCAGAAAAAGTGCCTGTAATAACTGCTGTAACAATTCTATGTAAATACTTTTGGTCTGTACTCAGATCGTTGGTCATGTTCGGTAGCAAATCCCCTTCAATTTTTTGAAACTTTTCTATAGGAAGTGCTTCGCAATTCTCTAATGCTTTGCCTAATGGACCATTGAAAGACTTTGGTCCTGAAGTTGAACCGTCAAGATGAAAAAATAAATGTCGTAGAGGCAACTCGTTCATATGCAGTAAACAAATTATCCTCTGAAGTGGTTTACTCAGCTGTTTTTCGAGAAGCCTTATAACTCCGCCATTCTTCCCAGTATTGACATTAGTGCCATCACAACCAATTGCCATAAGTTTGTTTTGAGAAACACGATGCTGTTCAAAAAATGATGTGATAGAAGATACAATTCCTTTCGCCGATCCCACTTGCGGTACGACGTAACCTAGGTAAGTGGATTCTGGCTCCTGAATGAGTGAAATATGTTCCTCAACTATTACCTTTCTGTAATTTCTTTTTCCTTTTTTAATAATTTTCAAAGTTCTATCCTTTCTTCCATCGAAGTATAGTGCAGAAATATCCCTGAGGCTTACCTGTTCCAATAACTCCTGTCTCGTCTTGTTTCTTTCTCTTCGTAACTTACTTCTGTCTATAACTTCTACATCGGACCCAATGTCATGTAATACTGATGACACAATCGCAGCAGCAGCCCTGTCAGATACTCCGTATCTATCGCATGTTTTCGATACAGTAGGTAAATTAATGCGCGCCTTTTTTTTCCCTTTCTTTACAGGAATGACAGCTTTAGTTTTGCTGGCAGATGATTCGTTTCTTGTAGGCTCATCGTTATCGGAAGAAAATGAAGAGGTGCTGATGTCTAAATTAACAGGCAACTTACTTACACTAGTAGAGTTATTGGAGCAAAGTTTTCGTTTTAACTTCCGTTCCTGATTTATTTGATTTTTTTTGGTAGTGACAACATCAACTCCGCCAATTATCATTTTACGAGCCGTCCTTTGGTCAATTAAAAAGGCTTGTTCCCGTTTTGGAACCTTCTTTTCTCTAGGACAGGTGCAATAGTTGAAATCCTTGCATTTGCAAGCCGATATATCAAAAAGTAACTTTTTATTTTGTGTAAAACTTTCCATCGTTTTCTGAGAATTTTTTTTTATCGACTTCAATAGATTTTTTCGCTTCTCGTGATACGCTTTTAACATCTGAACAATCCTGGTACTGGGAACTATTGGCAAAGATGCCACTTGCCATATACTTACGATTTCTGGCACGATTTTATCAGCAATTTCTGAAAATCTGGGCTCTTTTTTGCTTGTCTTCATAATGTGCCGCGTCCATTCGTAATGTTTGACAATATCTTCGTAAGTTGGTAAAACGTTTCTCTTTAACTCACAACATTCACCAAATATTGGGCATTTAGAAGCACTGCGTGTTTTTTCCATTTTTATCAACAAATAATATTTTTAGGTTATGTTGTTAAGATAATTGCGCGCAACAGTTCACCTCGAAAGACAATAATGTACTGCCCCGCTCGACCCGCGTAGTAATTGCCTGATTGGCACCCCCCCCCTTTCCCCGTTGGTACTATTGTACGTTGTTTTTATATTTTATTATTAAAATAGAGTATATTAGCAATATATTAAGATAATAAAAAGATAAAATATATCAAGATTTGATAGAAATATAATTTCATCAACTCCTGTCTGAAATCCACTTTTAATAAAAGTTCAGTGACCTTTCGGAGGTACTTATACTTATGTTTTTTAAATAATATTTTACAGGTCCATGTTTGAGCTTAGAAAGCATAAACTTTTAATACTTAGAATTACGAAATGCGAAAAAAAAATTTTCACTCCACCCTACTAGAGCCAGGACCCTTGAAGGCACACGGCGGGGTGCACCGCTCTGCCCCACTGCCGTAGCGGTAGTGGTAGTAGCAGAGCGTCCCCGGTAGCGCTTGTGCAGATGAAGGTTTCGGTATGGCCCCTTGTTCGGTGGAGTTACTGGTCCCCGCTGATGGCGCCTTTGGTTGACGAACCGGTGATCGGCCCCATTGCCGTGGACCAGCAGACCCTCCCGCCGACTCCTGGCCCTGGCCTTGCCCTCTCCCCAACACAAGTGCTCGCAATTGCTGCACCTCGCGTTGGAGAGACTGCACGGCCCGCTCCAGGGACGGCGAGCTTCTCACCTCAGACACCTGAGCGGGGGCTGAACGGGCAGTGATCTCCCACACTGTATCCGCCAGTTTCGACAGCTGCCCTAGGGACTGGTCAGCGGATGCGGCAAGCACCACCTGGATGTCTCTGGGTAACCTGCGCTCCCAAAGACTCCTGATGAGCTCTTCCCCATCCCCGAGACAATCCCCTGCCAGACTCTGCAAGCCCCTCAGGAAATCTGAGGGCTTGCGGTCTCCGGGCTCATGCGCTGCCAACAGCTGCTCGAGGCGGTTCCTGGTCGATAAACCATATCGTTCCAGCAACCGCCTCTTAGCCTCAGTATAGCTGGCAGCGCTGAGGTCCGGAAAAGCGGGCAAAAGTATTTTGGCCGCCTCTGTCGGAAGAGCGGACACAATGTGGGACAACTTCGCTTTGTCCGAAGTTACACTGTTCAGCCCAAATTGTGCCTCAGCCTGGTAAAACCAGACGGCCGGGTCGCTCTGGTGAAATTCGGGCAGGCTGAACCTTGCCGTGGAGGCTACTTCAACTTCTGCCCGTGCCCTATGTCGAGCCGGCCGCCCCTGTTCCAGGCTGGGTAATGACTCTTCGAAGTCAATGATGAAAGAGTCATCCATATTATTCTCGTGTTGCATATTTAGATATGAGCGAATCACAAAACCAACGAAGAAACTAATCAAAATCCAAGTAGTGAAAAAACAATCCAACTAAACAGGTAAGATTAACCTTAGAAAGTCCACCAATAAATAAAAATTCAAAAGAGAAAAAAACAAAACAATAAATAATTCTATTGTGTACCGATAACCGAAAATCCAAACAGAATAAATAATTTTACAATGTGCACAATTCGACTGCTTATTTTATTTAATATATTTAATTTTATTTTAAATAAAATATTTTATTTTGTTTTATAAATCTGCACTTATCTTTTAACCATGGATATGGAATTTTTAAGACCTGTACACTTCCTTCACTATTCCTCTTGTATTTTCTGTCTTCTAGCAATATTATTCGTTCTTCTTACAATAAACTTCGTGTTCTTCGGAGTCACCAATTGTTGGTCTTCTTCCCAACAAAATTTTATATTTTTTTCTCCACGTATTTTAAAACAGTTAAAATATTTTAGTTTATTAACACTTTTATTATTTTATTTGTTTATGAACACTTTTTAATTATAATTACATTTATCAACAATTTGTTAATATCTTTAATACACAATTGTCCTAATTTTATTTACGTGCAAATATTAATTATTCTTTTTAAAACCGCTTTTTAAATTAAAAACTTGGTGAATTATATTTCTTAGTTTTTTCGTTGTTTGACGAGAACTGTCAAACCATTAATTAATTAATTAATTGTTTTCATTACTTGATGCAAGTCGGCTATGCTTTTGTGCAGTCTTTTGCAGTCAAGTAATAGTTGAGTAGTAGGACGATGTCCCTACAGAACAACCTTCCAAAAACAGTATTCCCGAACTCATACAACACATAAGAGTTCAAACGCAAGGTTCGTTGCCGTTTACTCCAACACCCCATGACTCCCTCTTCTTATTCTATTATTCTTATTCTATTATTCTCTCTGTCCTTCGAGCTAAGCTTACTACTGGATATTGCACCATGACTTATACGACATGACGAGGTAGTAGTACAAAGGGTGACACCTGAGCTTAGACTATCACATAAAAAAAAATCACTCTCCACTTACAATCTGAAATCTTATTTCTTCTTCCTGAACAACACTGACACTAATTTACGGTTTGATTTTGGTTATTTTCATTTACAACCGATCAGCTGTTCATTTTCAACCGAACTGTTCAAAGCGTAATAGAACTCAGAGCGGATTATACTACATCTTTTATGTTATGTGTCCATAAAAGATTCCATAAAATAATTTTATGGAACCATGACAGAATAGGAATTTCGAAAATATTTTATTTTCATTTTAAGAAGAAGAAATTTTATCATCATAACATAACATAAAATAATATTTTATGAAAAATTTCAGAATAGGCCCCATTATCTCTTAATGTCACATATTACATTTTATTGTATTACACCCTACTGGCCGCAACATACAATTGTCCATGAGGAAATACTATGCCATGTATAAATAAAATTGTGATTTTGTACGTTGTTATTTGAAGTGTTTAAACTCTGTAAAATGTCACAAAATAA
The DNA here is from genome assembly GCA_949987705.1 of Thereva unica. Lineage (NCBI taxonomy): Eukaryota > Metazoa > Arthropoda > Insecta > Diptera > Therevidae > Thereva > Thereva unica. The sequence continues at coordinate 31,106 of CATLJY010000116.1, forward strand.
GTTCTTGCCGTTTAAACTATTTGTCTTAAACTTATCACCCAAAGATCGGACGATGGATGACTGGGATAATGTAGTTTTTAGTAAAAATAGTAGATAATATATAGTAATAAATACATAGTACATAGTTCATAGGAAATATGTAGTACATAGTACACAATACTTATCGTCGGGTTGATGCAATAGTCACGAAACAGAAATTTTTGCTATTTTAAACATTGTGCAAATATGCAAAAAAGTCCTATTATATTCAGCCAAAGTCACGGATCTAAATTTTTATGGGAATCTACTGGATTCAATTTGAATGTTTTCAGAACATGCGGTACATTGTATATAGTACGTAACGTAATAGATAATATATAATACATAGAAAATAATATAACATACCAGTAGGGAATAGAAATACTGGAAAAACTACTTCTACAGAAGCAGTTCAGTACATCCACCCAGTACAAAAAGGCATTACATTAACACGGCGATGGCCTAGGCTGGAAAGTACTTCTTTTTCCCTTCCATAGAATGTGTCTTGGAAGTACTTATACTACGTTTATTATTAAACTCCTAATACAAAGTTATTATACTGTAAATTTTTATAATGTAATTTAGTTGGGGTAGGCGTGAAGGGGTGGGGTAGCTTGAAAAAAAATTAAGCGATTTATATTTATATCATAAACATAAATTCAAATATATGTTTATACATTAAAGATCAAAAACTTAATGGGTGAGATAACTGAAATGATTAACAAAGAAAACGACCAGCTACGAAGTTTTTCAACACGCTTTTTGCGCGAAATCAAACGCTTGGTCACCAAACCCATTCTCCTCGGCATTACTTATAAGTCATTACAGAAAACACTAAATAAAGAAGTACTTCCAAATCGACTTCCCACAGTAAATACTTGCGATTTTCCCTACTGGGATACTACCCCAGATATGTACGTAAAATACAGATGCCCAGTCGAATAGGCGAAACGCCGAAATGTATTCCACGTCGCCGAAAGCGATTAATTCAAGCAAAAGATTTAAATATTGCAGCCATGTAGCTGGCTCGAGCATGGCAAATTTTAAGGCTGTATCAGATCCAAAGCAGCGCATCAAAAATATCAGCAGCAAACTGTTTCTATTGGTCAAAGCGGGTCACATGACCACAGAAGCAGCACTGAAACTTGCCGCTGCATTTTCATTCCTAATAATAATTTTGCTGCCCATCAAGGCAGCTTTTTTTGACATTTCACTTCACAACTTTAAAAATTTAGTTGTCAAAAGCGTTTGCTGCCTGCTGCTGCTACAACGAATCTGATACAAGAAGCAGCATGCTGCCTCTTCCGCTGCTGCTGTCGCTGCTCAAAAATTTGATCTGATACGACCTTTAGTCGAGGTCCAGCAACAGACAGCAGCGATGGTGACGCGCATTTTGGGTTTGCCCCGTTTCTGGGCACTGGGCCCTGGCTAGAGCATGTCAACTTTTGGTTTAGCTCCACCTAGAAACAGCAGTGTATAATTCTATGTGTGCGAGGCAAAATAGCCCGCGCTTGGTGGGAGGGATTGGGTTTGAATGTTGCAATGCAGAAGCTGCTCTCAGCATTCATTTCATATTCTCGCAATGCAGACGCCGCTCTCAAAATTCATGTCATAGTCTCGCACGCCATCGCTGCTGTCTGTTGCTGGACCTCGACTAAAAGTGCCCCAGACCAAATATTAAGTAAAATTTGGTCGAGCTCCAGCAACAGACAGCAGCGATGGCGTGCGAGAGGATGAAATGAATGCTGAGAGCGGCGTCTGCATTGCGAAAATATGAAAAGAATGTGAGCGAGAATATTACATGAATTTTGAGAGCGGCGTCTGCATTGCAGGAATACGATATGAATGCTGAGAGCAGCTTCTGCATTGCACCATCGCACACATAGAATTATACGCTGCTGTTTGTTGGTGGAGCTAAACCAAAAGTTTCCATGCTCTAGCCAGCTGCATAGGCACAAGTGCCCAGAAACAGGTGTGCAATAAATGTGCGCGTTGACTCCATCCCTGCCACATGTGTCCAGAAACGAGTGTGCAACAAAGTGCGCGTGTCGCGAATTCTTTGTTTTACCCCCAGCGAAAAAGTGCCAAACGCGCCTAAAAGGAGTTAACACTTCAAAAGTAATCCGCCATTTTGTGTTGGCTGCCATTTTGTTCTGGCCGCCATTTTGAATTTGGAATGACACCGTTATATTATACTTATCATTCCTTTTCATTAGATACCCATGTAGGCGGTCGGCAAGCACAATTGCATTGTCAGATTGCATTGTCACGTGAACTGTATGTGTGTGCAAAATTTGAAGCTGAGCGGTTATATGGAAGTGGGTCAAAATAAATTTTCAAGATTTGTCTACATACATACTTCCAAACATACATACAGGTAGAGCTAATATACAGTGTATATAAATAGCCTAAAACATGCCCGCCAAAATACTGAATCTTCCAGTGAAAGTCCCACCCCATTCGGATTAGCCGATTCCGAGATTAGACCGAACAGACAGACTACAGACATACAGACAGACAAAAATTTTAAAAATGCGTGATTTCGTTTTAAAACCATGTAAATAACCATATGAAATTAAAAAAACACAATTATTTTGAAATCACAGACAGACACTCCAATTACATATATTTATATAGATAGACTAGCAAAAATCCGCGTGCGTCGCAACGCCTTTTAATAAAACAAAATTATGTGTGCATAGTCCGGAATAAGAAAAGGGTATAATGAAACAAAGAACAAATCTGCAAGACATGTTTTGGATATATAAAAAATTTTAGAGTTGACTATAAAAATATGTTACCTACAACTTTTTTTAAAATTCGAAAACTTTTATACTACGTGCACAACAGATACCAACCAATTTTATTCAGAATATGACGTTGATGATTGACGTTCTCAGATAATTGGCACTCTGAACTTGCCCCATGGCTTGAGAAGAAGATTGCCAACATTTTAAGACGATACTACTGATTTGATCTTAAAAAGAACAGTTGCTGCTTCCCGTTTTCGTGTTTCGTTGTTTCCGGTCATACCGCCCGCACGGCACTGGTTAACAATCCACTGTAACGCTTGTTTATAAACGATGTTCGATGTTTCATTTGTAAACAACGTTTACAACGTTTGTGACATTACTAAGTTGAGTCGACTTAGTTGAGTAGATATTTTCGAAATCGTCATAAATGTCGCTCATCAAAATTTCCTCGTCTATTACGAACTTTCAAACAACATCCAGCAGCTCACTGTCATCATTCTCATTAATCTCAGAACATTTTCTATTGTATATCCTATGTTGAGGAGAATAGTACTGAATTCTGAGTTTCCCGATTGCGTTCTCATCTTTTGCTTTAAATGACGTTTTCCAATCTGTCCCTAAATCAGTGATCATTTCAGACATGCATCAATACCATCGGCCCACATATTTGTCCGGACAGCCGGCAACATTTGGCCGGAATCTATGCCAATAAAACAATTACTCCCCAAAATAAATAATTTTTACATCTTAAATCTCGCGGTGTCTGTTAATAGATACTTTATTTGCCATAGTACACTCATCGCATTCCCAGACAGCCATCATCCAGTCTTGTAAAACTTTAGATTTGTTCCACGCAGGTTTTTAGATTTGTTCCACGCAGGATTTTCCATATGATCTTCTTCGATCGATATCTTAAGCATAGAATGAGCTGTTCTTCTTGATGTGAGTAAAGTTGCCGAAATCTCTGCTACTGTCCTGATCTTATATTGGCCAAATAACCGACCTTTCGAAATGTTAAAAAGCGTGGGACTTTACCTATATTTTTATTTTATTATTACTGCAACTTTTCGCTAGCGCCCCATATATTATATATACTGGCTTGAGCAAAAAAGTTTTCGTTCAACATAATTTTTTACTTTTTAGTTCACTTTTAAACAAAAGCATATTTTTAAGTTTTTTAAACTATATTTTTAGTTTTCTATCTTTTAGTTTATTATATGTCTTCCACTATTTTGTGGTGACCGATATTTAAAATGAGGTCACCCAGCTTACTGTACTCTACTCATCATACACTTTTCGTTTCCATACCGAGAGCGTTGTAAAAAAATGTGGTGCGCCAATTTGTATTGGCTGCCATTTTGAATTTGGAATTACGCCACCCAGCTAATAGTATTCTACTTGTCATATCCTTTCATTTGATACCCATACCGATCGTGATGTAAATAAAAAAGTAATCCGCCATCTGTGTTGGCCGCCATTTTGAATTTGGAATGACACCAGATAGGTAATTATATTATACTTATCATTCGCTTTCATTTGATACCCATGTCGGCGGTCAGCGAGCACAATTGCGAAATTCGGCCGCTATCTTGAAACGGCCATCTTGATTTTTATATAAAATGGTCAGATTGCATTGTCACTTGAACTGTACATGTGTGCAAAATTTGAAGCTGATTGGTTATATGGAAGTGGGTCAAAAACAATTTGCAAGATTTGTCTACATACATATACATCCATACATACATACAGGTAGAGCTAATATATAGTGCATATAAATAGCCTAAAACATGCCCGCGAAAATACTGAATCTTCCAGTGAAAGTCCCATCCCAATCGTATTAGCCGTTTCCTAGATTAGCCCGAACAAACAGACTGACAGACATACAGACAGACAAAAATTTTAAAATTGCGTGATTTCGTTTTAAAACCATGTCAATAACCATATAAAATTAAAAAAACACAATTATTTTGAAATCACAGACAGACACTCCAATTATATTTATATAGATTAAGAACTTAAGTACGTTTAAAAGATATGCAATAAAAAAGTGTGACCAAAATTCTAATATTCTTCGTTTTTTTAGAAAAATTCCAAAATTTTAGCATTTTGGTCATATTTTGAACGTACATATTCAAATTCCGTAGGAAAATCAAATATTGATATCTCGGAATGTCAACACGACTGCGAATTACAACAGTTATTTAAAAACTGCTCCCCTCGTTTCAACATTTTCATTCCCTAAAAATGAAAAAATTAATGGTCTTGGATGTGAAGTATCACGTACATACGTATTTTAACGTGACAACGTCTATTAATTTGAACGTGACAACGTCTGTTATTACGTTTTGTATTATTTTCTCAATTAATAAATTATATATTTCGAAGCAAATTTTTTTTGTGTGCGGGACATTTTCACACGCGCGTCCTATCTTAAACCGATTTAATAGACGTTGTCACGTCAATAAGGTGAATGAATGTATTTTACCCGTGTAGAGGATAAATTAACGAAAATTTTGAGCCATTAACCACCTCCCTAACATGTATGGGGGCGGAGATATGATTTTTTTTTGTGTGCGGGACATTGTGCGGGACATTTTCACACGCGCGTCCTTTCTTAAACCGATTTAATAGACGTTGTCACGTCAAAATTCTAAAGCTGTATGGGTGAAAGCTATCCATAGGAAAGACTGGGCACCAAAGAAATATTCTGTGGTATGTGCTTTACATTGATGGACTTCTTTACATCGATGGATGTTTAATTAAAACTGCCGTCCATTTTCCCGTTGGAGCTTTGGTCTCAAATGGTTAATTTGTTATCGCGTTACCTCCATAGCAGCAGTCCTTTTATTCCTACTCGGGAATATTATCTTCAGAAAGCTTGTTACTTTAAAGCATTCATTCTCTAAAGAATATTCTTCAAGAGAATTTTATAATTCATTCTTTCGCGAAAGAATGAAATCAAAGCTTTCCAAGTGTGATTCATTCTCTCGCGAGAGAATTTATCAATTCATTCTTAAAAATATAAATTCGCGAATGATAAAGAATGAAAAAGAATATTCTTTTTCATTCGTTTCTTTATTGGGAAAATTCTTAAAATAGAATTTTACAAGTTACAACCAAAGTCTAGTAATAACAAGTCTTTCATCTTCATACAAAAATTTCCGACCGTTGATTGTGTGCGTGCATATATGAACATCACTGCTGAGCAAAACTCAACGCATACTTCGTGAACTCGGCGAGACACAGCCAGATTCTCTCTTTACGATAAAGTATGAAGAACAGAAAAGGAAAGAAAATTGAATCAGTTTTTTTATTTCATAGACCGGTTCTACACATTCAACTTTGCATTCCACTTTTTGACGTTCAATTCTGGCGCTCGTGTCTACACATTTTCAACTTTTCAAGAAGAAGACCGAAAATCTCGTCTGTCACTGCTATCCGTGTACACTCATATTCATACATATTCGCACACTCATAAAAATGTTGAACGAAAACACAAAAGTTGAACGCAAATTTCCATTCCGTTCTGAGCTGCTTTCCATTTTCCTTTCAACTCTAGTCTGTTTCAAACTTTGCATTGGAGTGAAAGAGAAAAAAAAGTTGAACGTCACAAAGTGGAATGCAAAGTTGAATGTGTAGAACCGGTCATAAATCAAAACAAACGAGCAAATATGCACCAATACATCCCCATATAATTTTCCGACTTATGGTTGTATTCCAGCGCGTATAAAAATGTTGCATTCTCTCTCTGATAGCCTGACATCGTCATTTGAAAAACTTGTGCATGCAGCTGTTCGTCTTTCACTCATTAACCATATGAAGATGAAAGACTTGTTAATTTCTAGACTTTGGTTACAACCGGCGGCGGCGGCTATACAACTTCTTTGATGTTTATAGCCCTAATGTAGGTACCGTAATTACCAATGCAAAGATGTATTTAGGGAAACTACCTGGGGCCAGTTCACGCAATTCGACGTCGACTGAAAACGACGCGTTAAATGTCGTTTTGGGTTCACGCAAGTCGACGTTTTATGTTTGTCGTTTTAAAAGTGTCGTTAATCTTCTCGACGCCAAATTTGGCGTCGAATTCATTTATTGTTTTATTAAAAACAAGTTGTGGTGCCAATTAGAGCAGAGCAGAAATAATTTTACACAAAAATTTTTACAGTTCTGAACGAGCAAAATGCAATAGAAAAAGAAAAACTATTAGTTGAAAAATAACAATTATAACTACTCCAAGAAGAGTTAGATGCACAAAAATAAATTCAGAGTTGAGATTTTCCAATATTATTATGAATTTGTCTGATTAATTAATTTAATTACTCACATTATTGAAGTTTTAGTATTATTTGCAACTTGTCCCCCTTGTGGATAATGTGAAAAGTGCAGCGGTTTCATTGGATTTTGCATACCTTTAGGAGAAATTATTTTGGGAAAACGACATTCGACACGTCGACTTACGTGAACCCAAATTCAACGTCGTAGAAATTAATGTCGTTTTCAGCAAGCGTCGATGTCGACGTCGAGTGTCGAATTGCGTGAACTGGCCCCTGGAATATGAAATTGACAAAAATACTTGCTTGCGGTCATAAAGCAATAAAATTTTAGAGAAGAAAAGAATGAAGTGAATAATTGCTGGTTTTTGTGTTAAATAAAAAAAAATTTTGTATTGTAAACAAATATATTAAAATATAGATTATGTAGAATTTAGATTATTATAAAAATTGAAATACTAATAGGATTACCACAAAATTAAAAAATAGGTACTATATTAAACATTTTAAATCTAATTATCATCTAAAGATATGGAATTCAATAAATTTTTATTTTGCTTAATTAACAATAGATTATTAATTGTGTCACTACTTAATCTAGATCGTCGTTTTGTCAAGATTGTAGACAGGGCACTAAATGAACGTTCCACGGATGCCTGACTTGAAGGAACGGCTAGAACTACCTCAGCTACTTTGGCCAAATCCTTCTGCTTTACTGCAATATTTTTCCAGAGCTCCAGCACATTTGTATTAAAAGGCACTCTTTGCTCGTAAGCGAAATTGTCCACTTATTGACGTAGACTCCTTTGATTTGTGGATGTTGATGTACTCGAAGCGATAGTATTCAATTTTTCCTCTAGGATATCGTACGGATCATGTGGTGAAACAAGGATCTGATTGCTGCTTTGAAGACTGGTGCTTTGTTCACTGTTTTCAAGTCGTTCTCCATCTAGTACATTCAGAATATCACTAGTTTTCATTATATGTGTCTGAAAAAATGATAAAAAAAAATAGTGTATTGATATCTAGATATGGCACGTAAACAATATGAGTAGAAAATAACATAATAAGTTTAATAATTACCACTGCATTTCTTTTCTGGCCCTCATTTAAAAAAGGAGAATCCACGAAATTAAATCGAGGATCGAAATATATAGTAGCAAGAAAAGCATTGTTGTCGAGAAGTTTTTCCTTTCTTCTCAGCATAGATTCTAGTAGTTTTTGAGCGTAAACATCATTGTTCATTTGTTCTAATTTTGCTTCACATAGGAGCCAGTCACGATAGAAATCACCAACAATATATTGCTCTGCCTGGAATTTTTTGGTGCATTCAGCCATTGGTTTAAATGCTTCCAAAAATTTCTAATGAAGTCCCAGTCAGAATCAATAGGAAAATCGGTCTCACTATTTTCTATGTAATCCTTTAAGTCATTTAAGGATTGTACCATTTCATACGATGAATTCCATCTTGTCACATTGTCTAGTATCGGCATTCGTATATCCTCTGTGATGCGATTACTTCTTATATGAGCTCTTATATGCTTTGCGGCTTTTCGTTATTCTTCAATAATAGTCTTCATATCTTTTAAAGTATCATGTGCAGCTAATTGTAAAGTATGCGCAGCACATCTTATTACAGCTAAAACTGATTGCAAGCGCATATGTACTCGCTCATACTCATCATTATCACTTTCAGAAGTAGGTGAAGCTGAATTCCTTTCGTTGTCATCTCTATTTGGTGATTCCTGCAGTTCTTGTTGTAGAAGCTTGGATGCTTTTATGATATTTGCACCATTATCCGTTGTAGAAGAATATATTTGTGAAATATTTATTCGGAATTCGGCCAAGCATTTTAATATTTCATCTTTCAAAAAAGTTGCCGTATGCCTCCTCTTTAACTGTATCATTCCTAAGGTGTTGATATAAATTTTAAAATCCTTCATATCTTCTTTAACGGCTCTACAACCGGGATCCGGTCCTGGCCTCGCGCAACTGTTCTCTCCACCGGTCCCGATTCTGAGCCGATGTCATCCAGTTTGGCATCCCTAAACTCTGAGCGTCCTGGTCCACGCCATCCTTCAGCGAAGGTTGGGCCTCCCTCGCTGTCGCACCCCATAGGTCTTACCGCAGAGAACTTTCGGAGCAGGCTCATCTTCACTCATACGAGCTAGATGCCCTGCCCACAGGAGCCTACCGAGCTTTATTTTTTTCACAACATCTATGTCGCGATAGCGCTCGTAGATCTCGTCATTGTAGAGTCTCCGGAATCGTCCTTCCTCACATACGGGGCCAACAATCCTCCGAAGTATTTTCCTCTCAAACACGCCCAAGAGGTTTGAGTGCTTTTTGCTAAGCATCCACGTTTCGGATGCATATGTGAGAACGGGTAAGACCATCGTCTTATATAGTAAAAGTTTAGACGTTATGGTTAGATATTTGGATTTGAAGAGCCTTGACAGACTATAGTAGGCTTTGTTGGCTTTTAGCAGTCGTGCGCGTATTTCTGGTTCCATGCTATTGTCGGCTGCTACTATTGACCCAAGGTAGGTAAATGATTTTACCACGTCAAACTCGTGCTCCGCTACCTTGATTGTGGGACCAATGTCAGGTGTTCTTCCAGACGAGGCCACCATGTACTTTGTTTTGCTTTCGTTAATGTGCAGTCCCAGATTTCCTGCCGCTTGCTCAATCTGAGTGAAAGCTTCTTGTACAGCCGTTGTTGTTCTTCCAATGATGTCAATGTCGTCTGCGTAAGCTAGTAATTGGGTGGACTTGTGGAGGATTGTAGAATTTCAAATTGATAGCACAACCGTGAAATGATATTTTTTGTGTTACTTACTTCATAAATAAATGTTTTCTGATGTAGAACATTAAAAAATTCAATGCGCATATTTTTTTTTATGAAAACATGACATGACATGGTTACAATTTTGACATTTCAAATTCGGTATGGTTACAATTTTGACATTCGCTTAAATTACTTTTTTTAAAGATTCATGAAACAATTTAAGCGAAGAAAACGTTACATATGATTTAACTAGTTACAATAGGTCATAAGAAATTTTACGGGGATGAATTTAATGTAATATGAGCAAATTAATTGCAGTTACAACTTTGACATTTAAATGTAACCTACATTCACGTTAGCCAGTTTTGCCCAAAAATCAACCAATTTCAACTTATTTTTGTCACAAAATGTATGCACATGTTCGTTAGTGTCTGAACAATAAGTGCGTTTAAAAAATTTTATGATAAAATGAGACAATTCTGAGTACTTCGACTTACCATGCGGGTTACAACTTTGACGTCAAAACCTAGGGACAAACTTCAGAGTTGTTTTTTGGAAAATATAGCGATTTGACACTGCAGCGAACACAACTGCATTTTTCCTTAAGAGTTAAACTACAACTTTTCACTTTTCACTATTTGTTTCAACGCTTCCTATCACAAATATAAATAGTTTTTCATTCAGATTAGCGCTAAAGACAGGCCGAAAAGTGGCAGGTAACGGAACATTTTTTCAAATTTCAATGCAAAATATCGTTTTAAATGACTTCGTACTTATATCTCATTGCTCATTAATAATTTCTTAACATTATCGATAGCTTCTTTTATTTTTAATCTTCCTACAAAAATTGTAATTCATAAAAATTTTGAAGCGACAAGCAGGTTAAAAGTTCCGGAGAATCGCCCAAATATTAAATTATGTTTTATGTGGTATATTACAAACCGATGATTTAGAACCTCGGTCCGGCTTTTACCGCTCTTTGTCGGGATGCACTTATAGAGTTTCATACGCGGAAATTGTAGAATCAGAAAAGAAAATTCGTGTTCATAACGTTTTCGTACATAATAAAAAAAAATTCAATAAACTTTCGGAATGGCTTTCAATTTTCTCGGAAGATTGTTTACAATCTACTAGTTAGCTAGTGAACATGCATAACTGGCACTGGGCTAGTTTATTAGCAGCTAGTGAATTCCCCGGCTAGTAGCTTGTAAACTCGCTCATCCTCGCTTATGCTTTCTTGGCCGGCACGGCGCCATATTTCTTCGTTTGAAATTCTATCTTGCCAGCGGATTTTTAGGATACGATGCAACCATCTGTTGATGAAGACTTGTAGGCGCCCTGTGATGAATTGGGTAACTTTCCATGTTTCGCAACCGTACAAAAGAACTGCCTTAAAGTTGGAGTTGAACAGCCGCAACTTGGTGTTAGTGGAGATCTCCGTTGATCTCCATATGCGGAACAGGCATGCTTATGCGCCTCGTGCTTTATTTATTCTGGAACTGACGTCTTCTTCTGCCCCACCTTTTTCGGTAATAATGCTACCGAGGTAGCAGAATTTATCTACCAGTTCAACGTCACGGTTATTCAGCGCAGTCCGTTAAATGGTGTTTGCATTTATTCGCATTTCTTTAGTTTTAGTCGGATTTTGCCTTAAGCCTGCTGGACTACTTTCTGTTGCCAAATTGTTTAACATGTTTTTGAGGTCCTGGTGTCTGTGGGCCAGCAAACAGATATCATCGGCGTAGTCGAGATCCTTAAGGCGGTCTAGCAAACCCGCAATGCTCACCTCAAAGCTGTCGGATAATTTTCCATTGTGGAGAACTCTGCATTTGGAATTGTTATATAGGGCTTTTATCAATTCTATTATTTTATCAGGCAGTCCACGTCGCCGTAGTGCCCGCCAAATGAAGCTCCTATTAACCGAGTCGAACGCTTTCTCATAGTCTATGAAAGCAAGGTAAAGGGGGGATAGGAATTCAGTAGAATGCTCTATTATTATTCTCAAGGTGTTAATATGATCAATACAGGAGCGGCCCTTCCTGAATCCAGCCTGCTGCCACCGTTCGGTCTACTGCCGCTCTTCTCCTAGATAGTAATATATGGGATAAAATTTTGCCCACAGTAGATAATAAACAGATGCCTCTCCAGTTGTCGCATATTGTTAGGTCCCTCTTTTTTGGTATTTTGACTATGATACCTTCCGTCCAATCCTACGGAAAGGTACAGGTGTTCCATGCTATTTCTAGGATTGGCTGAAGCGCATCTGCTATGAGGCTTGAGTCGGCTTTCAACAATTCTGGCACGATGCCATCTTTCCCAGGTGCTTTACCATTGGCCATCGCATGAATTGCGGTTACTATTTCCGTCTTGGATGGGGCCCGAGTGGCGATTCTTATTGGTTGTGCATTGATGCTGTTTTTCTGAGGATCCTGTGTAAGTGTACCATTCAGGGCGGCACAGCAGCCTTCCATCCGCACTCTTAACGGCATGCTTTTTAATAGAGTGCTTTCCCGAGAGTTGTTTAGTGATTTGGTGCAGCACCTTACTGTTGCCTGTGTTTGCCGCGTTTTCCGCTTTTTCTGCGAGCTCATTTATCTGCTGCCTTTTATCACGCCGGACACTTCTCTTTACCTCCCGATGTAATTGGGAGTATTCCCGTTTAGTTGGTGACGTTTATCCGGGTTGCTTGTAGAGTTTACGTTATTGCTGTGGGCCCTTCTGCGTTCTATTTTTTGCCAGGTTGTGTCCGAGATCCAGTGTTGCTGGTTTCTTTCAACATAACCGATGCTTGTTTCCGCAGCCGTCAATATAGCGCCCTTTGTCGTACTCCACAGCTCTTCAATATTTGTGTCGTCAGAAACGGTTTGCTGGTTTAATAATTTTCTTTTTATTATCGGTAGTAAAGTCGCATATGAGGTGTTCTTTTACAAATCGAACACTTTTAGTAATCAACATTTTTGATTTACTTCAATTTTTTTCCACGCAGTTCCCATACAAAATAAGCAGACTCGTATTTTTCCTTTTATGCTTTGGTCAATATTCTCAAAAATAAAGTGGGGGGGGGGGGGGTTAAAGTTTACGTCTTCGCCGATCATACCCTTTTTCATATCGCTACAAGTTCGGTTCTATTTATGGTATCGAGTTAGATGAGCTATCATTTTAAAGGAAGAGATTTTTATTATATTAGACCAGTGCAGATACGCTTTTGAAAAGCCAAAAACTAGAAAAATTCTTAGCAGTATATGGAAGGTGGGAAAATTTAGGATAAATGCTACTTAAACAAGGAAAAATCGAGAGCACCGCAGCAGATGACCGGAAAGGGGGCGGGGGAGCCCAAATGTGAGTTTTAGGGGGTTAAACGTGTTTTTTTGCGATTTCTGAGAAAAGTAGACCTCCTATCGAAAAAAGTTAAATGTAAACGTTGTAGATAATTAAAAGATCTAGAGCTTTTGTTCAAACCATTTTTCGACATAACCTCAAAAAATGGAGAAAAACGTCAAAAACCGAGTTTTTCGTTTATCATTTTTATCTTTCACAAAAATGATCCAATTTTAATCAAATTTGAAGAAAATGTAGATTTTCATGTTTCGAAAAGGCCCAATTTTTTTCAAAGCGATTGGTTGTGTAGTTTTGTTTTTATGACCTTAATTTAAAAAAAAGGCCCCATTTTCAATCAAAAAAGTTGGCGAACGAATTTTTGATTTTGAAAATTTTGAAGACGAGTTTTTTTTCGTTGAATCCTCTATTTTAAGATGGTGTAAAAAATGAGAGTGTCACAATAGAAAAACATCGATAAAAATTCGAAAACCCAAAAACATCCTTTTTCAAATATCGATTTTTCCGTTTTAGGCCAAAAAAAAATATTTCTACGTATTGTGATGGCTTGTACATTAAAACTTACTGGTAGAACCCAGCACTCGACATTCGAGCACCATTTTATAAGTCTATAAGTCTTCAATAACAAAATTTTTCGAGAAGAATAAAACAAAATTGAAAAATGAAACAAATTTTTTATAGTTGGAAAAAGCAATGCCAAAAAACCAACTTTTATTATTTGCTAATGTCTTATATTACATTTTATTGTATTACACTCTACTGGCTGCTAAATACAATTGCCCATGAGCAAAGACTATGCCGTGTTTAAATAATAAGTGTGTTCGCGTACTCGAATGCTGTTATGTTGGAGAGATGCTGTTCATCATGAAACTCAACACATTTTTCAATCTCTTGAGAATCTTCAATAAAGTCATCGACTTCGTGAAGGTCCTCAAGCTCATCACAATCTTCATTATTAATAATCTCCTCCGAATCGCTGAGATCTTCTATTGGTTGATTCTCAGAATTTGAACAGTTGTTGGCTCCGGTACAATTGGAACATAAAAGGGAGCGTTTTACTCCATGCTTTCGACAGCCACATCTTTTACTATCACAACCAGTTTCACAGCTGCAGCAGATAGATTTAAGCAAACTTTCAGGAATTAATTTCTTTTCGGTAAAAGGTGTTATTCCGTTTAAATGGTTTTTCCACCCCCAATCTGTAGCTTTCAGTTCGTTACCCAGCCAAGTCTGAATTCGAAAATAGACCCCGTAGCAGTGTTGTTCTGGTGCTCTCTCGGTTGGTGCTAGCTTTTCTAAATTGAACGAAGATCTTGCTGCAGCGGTTTGATACATTTCAAATCTTAATTCGTTTAAGGAAACAGCTTTTCTTTTACACTTATACAGAGACGCTATTAGCTTCAGTCCATTTTGAGCTATTGCTTGTTTGGCTGCATTTCTCTGATAGAAAATTTCTGCCAGTTTTGATAAATTTTGGTTACCAAGCAGTAATTTTACGATCGTTTTTTTACTTTTCCCAGTAAAACTGGATGTCGTGTCACAGTTTTTGCTGTATTATTTTGTTTTTTGTCTTTAATAAGTTGAATAATGTTTATTCAAGTGTTCTCATTTGAAACCGTTCGAACAATATTTTTGGTTTCATGAGTGCAGCTGACACCACATAAAAAACAACAAGTGCCAAAATCGAAGTCTTTTGCAGATTTTATAACACGTCTTACTCGCGGGTAGCAAGTATTAGTTTAATAGTTCAATAGTTTAATAGATTTTAAAGTACACAAGATATACATCTTTTAGAGTACAAAAAAAAAAAGGAACAAAATTAAAATTAAGATTAAAATTAAAATATAATTAAAATTAAACTTAATAATTGAAAGATAAAAATAATAAAAAGTAATAAAAAAGTAAAAAATAATAAAAATTCAAAAATAAGAAAATAGTCAAAATTCAGAGCCAAAAAAAAAAAAAATAGAAAGAAAGTAGAATTAAAATTAAGATTGAAGTGGGAGTGATAGAGATAGGAGGGACAAAGATAGTTAGTGAGAAGAAGAAGATAGAAAAAGAAACGCATGTCTTCTGAATGTTGTGGCTGAGCTCATTCTCTGAATGTAGTTTGGAAGATTATTCCAAATTCTGAGAGTATGCACAAAGAAGGAACGACTACCGATTAGGGAAGAATGAGCAGGAATCAGGAATTTAACGGATCTCAAGGATTGCAAAGGAGAGAGGAAGTCAGAAAGGTAGCAGGGGCTTTTGGTATAAAAAACCTTATGCAAAAGAAGAAGAGCCATGAGATCGATGAATTGAAAGAGGTCACAGCCCAGTAAGGAATTTTGTACTCGCGACACATGATCAGATCTTCTCATATGAAAAATAAACCTAATGCAATCATTAAACGCTACTCTAAGACGCTGACGGCAAGTTGAGTCGAAAGAAATATATACCAGCGAGCCGTAAAGGAAATGAGGAACAACAAGAGATTTAATAAGTTTGGCTCGAATGGGCAAAGATAACAGACTGCCATATAACCATAGTTTACGAAGTGTGCCATAGACCTTAGAGAGCAGCAATGAGACATGATTGCAGCAGGAGAGTTTGGAATTTATAACAATACCCAGGTTTTTGGCATAGTCAACGATTGGAAGGGGAACATTATTAAGTAGAAGAGGAGAGAAACCATGGGGGGACAGTAAGCGACGACTAAGGAAAATTACTTGTGATTTAACTGGATTTAATTTAAGAAAATTATTCGAACTCCATTCGTTTATTCGAGATAAGGTGCAATTAAGTTCAGACACACAATTTTCAATTTGATTAATAGGACAAGAGGTATATAGCTGGAGATCATCAGCATATAAATGATAAGAGCAGCGACGGATTACAGAGGGAAGATCATTAATATAAAGGGAGAACAGCAAAGGACCAAGAACCGAACCCTGAGGGACACCTGCAGGCACACTTAGGAAAGAAGAAGTAACATTATTATGCCGAACACACTGATATCTATTAGAGAGAAGTGAAGAGAGAAGGCGAACAGAAGAAGAGGAAAAGTGATACCGTTGACTAAGTTTATAGAGCAGATGCGAGTGAACTACAGAGTCGAAGGCTTTGGAGAAGTCAAGAAGAACTAGTATAGCAATGTCACCTCTGTCAAGGGCAGAACGAAGATCAGTTGTAACCTTCAATATAGCAGTTTGACAACTATGGGATTTGCGGAAGCCGGATTGAAATTTAGAAAGGAAATTATTAGAATCAAGATATCGCAAGACTTGAGTAGATACAATTTTTTCAAAAACTTTAGCGAGAAAGGGTAGAATACTAATAGGGCGAAAGTCTGACAAATTAACGGGGGAGGACTTTTTAGGAATGGGAGTAACTATTGCTTTTTTCCAGACTAATGGTACTTGGGAGGTTGTCAGGCAATAGTTAACAATATGCGTGATGACATCAACGATTAAAGGGGAAAGAATCTTAAGAAAGCGAGGAGAAATACCATCATAACCAACGCTATTGGGCGAAATGGAATGCAGTATGCCGAGTACTTCAAGCGAGTCAACACAATAGAAATTAAAGCCGTCAGATAATAGAGAGTAGGAAGAAGGAGAATCGGAAGTGGAAGACAGTGGGAAATTGGAAGGAGATTGAACAAAAGATGCATTGAGTGAGTTTACATCAACATCAAATGAGTTAAGCTCAGAGGTATGAATGCCTAGAGACCGAAGATTAGACCAAAGACATTTAGGGGACAGAGTAGGATCAAGCTTACGTGAGTAAAATTCACGCTTGGCCGATTTGACTTTGCTATTGATTAAGTTTCGAAGATTTTTGTACTCACTGAGGTAGCTCGGGATCCTAGTACTGCGATAGCGTCTGTACAAGAACTCACGCTCAACAATCAATTTGCGGATTTCATAAGAAAACCAGGGACAACTTGGAGATTTACAACGTCTTCTAGTGACTATAGGGACACATTGATTAAACAGGGATTGGATGAAAGAATTCAAGAGTTCAACCTTAGTATCAACACAGGTGGAATTGAAGATATCAGCCCAAGGTAAAGACGAAGTAAATTCAGAAAGGCGAGCAAAATTGATGTTATTGAAATCCCGGTATGAAAAGAAGTTAGGTAAGGAGGGAGGGTGAAAGGTAAAATGAAGGGAGAGGAAGAGAATATTACCTATACGAATGATGAAAGAAAACCAGTGTAGACATAGATTAACTTGTAAAACCGGTTTTAATGCTTCTGAAGGAATACTAGTATAGTTACTCGCAATGGAACTTCATTTTTCCATCATCAAATATGTAGTATCATATCAATCTTCTAACTATACCTTCATAAACTCAAAAAAATCATTTTATTAGGCAATAAATTAAATAAAAGAAGTTGCTCGGGCCGGCCTAAAACTGTAATTTTTCCCTTGCTTTCTTGGGTGAAATAATTGTTTAAACAAATTTTTTCACATCTGAAACTGTTACATGAAGCTCCCTTATAATATATTGCATTAAAACAGTTTTGCGCCACTCTTAAAGCTTTATGTCAAAGAGAGATAAAGAATTAGCGAAGTTTACGGAAAAATCGATAGAAAAAGGATGTTTTTGGGTTTTCGAATTTTTATCGATGTTTTTCTATTGTGACACTATCATTTTTTTACACCATCTTAAAGTAGAGGATTCAACGAAAAAAAACCCGTCTTCAAAGTTTTCAAAATCAAAAATTCGTTCGCCAACTTTTTTGATTGAAAACGGGGCCTTTTTTTTAAATTAAGGTCATAAAAACAAAACTACACAACCAATCGCTTTGAAAAAAATTGGGCCTTTTCGAAACATGAAAATCTACATTTTCCTCAAATTTCATTAAAATTGGATCATT
This sequence comes from Thereva unica, assembly GCA_949987705.1. Classification (NCBI taxonomy): domain Eukaryota; kingdom Metazoa; phylum Arthropoda; class Insecta; order Diptera; family Therevidae; genus Thereva; species Thereva unica. The sequence goes on from CATLJY010000116.1 coordinate 49,142, forward strand.
TTTGTGAAAGATAAAAATGATAAACGAAAAACTCGGTTTTTGACGTTTTTCTCTACTTTTTGAGGTTATGTCGAAAAATGGTTTGAACAAAAGCTCTAGATCTTTTAATTATCTACAATGTTTACATTTGACGTTTTTCGATAGAAGGTGTAATTTTCTCAGAAATCGCAAAAAACACGTTTAACCCCCTAAAACTCACATTTTGGCTCCCCCGCCCCGTTTCCGGTCATCTGCTGCGGTGCTCTCGATTTTTCCTTGTTTATGTAGCATTTACCCTAAATTTTTCCACCTTCCATATACTGCTAAGAATTTTTTTTTCTCAAAAATTATCTGCACTGGTCTATATATTAATAGTTGTAAAAAGACTTGCAAGTTCTGAACGCTCAGAAGCTACGGTCTGAAACCCAAGTAGGCAGCGCTCTAAAATAAAATAAACCAGCTCATTCTTAGCAAAGAGTTTAAAAGGTACGAGTATTAAATATTTTCTTAGTAATAGATTTTGTGGAATTCCTTAAAGGGGCCCCAAAGGAGGTACAATAACTGTTAGAGTTCTGTCGCCAAATGAACCGATAATTCGTCAACGGTTGTGATCCAAATGCTCGCCACTCTATTTCGGGGATAACCCATGTACACGAGCGACGGTAGCAGGGAAGAGGTGCTGAACCTCACCCTCACTAGCAGGCTACTCTCTGACAGTATCCAAAACTGCCGTATTCTAGATGAGGCCTCACTATCGGACCATATGCACATCAGGTTATATATTGTCGACCTCCCACATATACGCGCCTCTTCCTGGTTACTAAAAAAAACAACTGATCTAACTTTCAGGGACTTGTGGCCTCGAAATCAGTCCTGCTCGCCGCCTCTCTCAGTGTGTGAACTAAAGATGGCTGCAACGCAACTCACTGTGGTTCTGAACTCCTCCTACCATGACAGCAACACTATTTCGTCGTCGCGTAAAGTTCCCTGGTGGAACGACAGACTGGCTACAATGCCGAGGATAGTTAAGAGATTGTTCAATAGGACACAATTTGCTGGGTAAATGTTCACTATAACAGGTTACAATAAGGAGTTGATACGTTCATTGCGAGAGCTTGCAGACTCTACCACAGGTAACTAGACTCCAAAAGCTCCTCTTCAAAGACTCCTTCAACGGAGTGGGCCTTCTCGAAAAGCAGGGCTGTTCATACATCTCTAACCTCGCCACCTTTCTGTGCCTTGAGATGCCTTTTCAGCGAGCTCTCTTCAGGGTCAATCCTCCAGACCGCTTATTCCCGTGATGTTAGGTACAGTCATAGAACCGTTTCAAACCTTTGTTTTCGCAACCGAGTGTAAGGCGAAAAAATCTGTCTTAGAAGGAGAACCGTTATAATAGAGCTTATGAGCCCCGCTCAAGTCCGGTCACTAAAGACCTTCTAGCCTTCGTGTGGAGGACAGACGGCCTTTTCCGTTCCTGGAGTATGTGGACAATATACATACATAACTTTGACACGGTTTTCAGCATATGGGTTGTCCCCTACTCACATAATAATAAAAATAAAAGGGGCCCCCAATCACATTTTAGCCCGGGCCCCGAAAGATGAAGTGGCGGGCCTGCCTGCAGTAAATATGCAATAATACAACGACCTTATATTTAAGACCCACAATCTTGTGATTGAAATGAAGTAATCGAACAGCGAATTTTTCTGTTGAATTTAGTTTGTAAAATTAAGTATGTCTATAGCATGAAGCAAACTTCTGGGTTCATTGGTTGAATATGGGTGAGTTCATTAACCCAGCACTGCAGTATAACTGCCACCGCAGTGTGTCTGCAGTACTCATCTCATTTTATGGCTAGCTCTCTGCAGTCGTAATTAGCTATCCGGTGAAAGACTACATAGAGCTCAGAGGTAAGCCCTTTTTGGCTGTAGATAAATCCGATAAAGATACTCTAGTCACTGAATATCATATCATATATCACCATATAAAAATATGAGCATGTAGTAACCGCGCTTCTGCCGGTTTTCTGCTTCTTGTTCTTTGATCCGTTAGCTAGCGGTCCGAGCGGAACATCTCCGCAACGGATACGCTGCTGTCGGCGCCCCTTTAAAAAATGCGGTTTCTTACCTAGTTTTTTCGGTTTCCCGATTCTGGCCAATTCGGCAGGTCGACCACCCTCCTCCTTTCACACCCTGGACTTGGGACCAGACGAGGGCGGAGTTGCCGCCATTCCACACTACTTATTACAACAAACTGAACCGAAAGTGATTTTTATCCGAAAATGCATAATTTTCTTTAGTTCTTTAAAAGCTCTTGCAACGATATAAAAGTGCTTGTTGGTTAAAATCCAGGGGATGGGGCATAGTTGACGTCATTTCAAATCGAGTTGCTTTATTATACGACGAGCACTACCCCATGGAAGACAGGACATCTATCAATTTGCGAGAACCATATTTTTCTGTTTAATAAAGCTGCCAAGCCGATTTGCAGAAGTGAGAGGAATGTCGCATGCTTTACAGCACTGCCCACGATGTGAAGTCTTCTGAGATCGGGGCATGGTGGAAGAGCCTATTTGGGCGCAGAAGGCATTTTATAACTTTCGCTCTGCTCCTCCCCCTTTATAAGAAAATTAAATTTTAGAAACATGTCATGCAGGAAATTGAATGTACTTTCAAGTAGTTTACGGGATGTCGTTTTCGTGCATATTTTCCGAGTTGTAGGTGGTGGGAGTAGTCGTTTTTACGTTTTTGCAGAAGGAAAAAAAACACTGTTAGCCGAAACCACTCATCAGACAATTAAAGCTGACTATTGTCGTCGGTCCACACATTATACTTTTATTCCGCTCTATGTTCTATGAGGGATTAGAGGAGCATTAAGTAAGAAGAATTGTATTTTACTATAAATTTTTGGGGTCATTTCGCTGCATTTCGCAATTTTGTTAGGAAAACGACAGTTTTGTGCACCTGGACTCATATGTATTTGTGCTGTTGAAGGGAAAAAAAATTCACATAAATTCCAGTGGGAGATCATAATGTATACCTATTTAATAAATAATAATATATATTTAATAAATACCAAACATCAAAAATATGAGCATACAGAGCCACAAGAGATGAGCTTTGGTTTTTAATCGGATTAATGTTATTGAGTTTTCTTCCTTTCATGTGTATGTTATGCTGCTGCACTGATACCCCTTTGCTCTATCATGGGCGGCAAAGTGTGCATAAACTTTTGAAAAGAGGATGCCATCCTCATATCACATATATGGAGGAGCATGTATTCACGCAGGTGCATATCCGTTTCTCATTTAAATGTGCAAAGCTCGTACATGTTGCATCCTGATTATTCCAACACTGTTTTCCAATGTGTATTCCTTATATTTAAACCTAGAATAAGCACAATAGGGGCAGGGGGGCGAAAAAGATCTTAGCAAATGTCTATCGAAAGCTCAGGTTTGTCTACCAACAGGTAAAATATTGATTTATCTCGTTCAGATACCAGCTGACCGGGAACTGAGGCAGTCGCATACATAAATTTAAATAATAAACAAAATCATAGTGAAAATAGTGAAAAAACGTGTGGTTTTGAAGTGAGTGAATAAAGAGAATAACAAAAGATATTTGGTAGGATTTTTTCATAATATTTGCTAATAAAATTTGATTATGAAATTTTAATTTTTTTATCGTAATAATACAATTTTCGAATCTAATTTCGTCATTATTATTTTAGTTTTTAATTTCTCAGTTTATAGGGAAATTATTTCATTAATTATTTATTTAATTATAATTTCGGTCCGAAAATCGAATTCGTAATTTTCAACGTATTTTCATTTTTCAAGGTGCTAATAACATTTTAAACATAGTTTTGAGAAGAACTATGTGTGTGTGCACCTACGTAGGTGGTCATATTTTTCTGCACGATATCGCGCGAAGTAAAAACGATCGACTTCGTTGAGATTCTGTTCGAAGCTTATTAACGAAAGTATGACCTGAAAAGATTTTCAGGAAATTCCGCCGAGCCATTTTTTTGCTTAAAAGATATTGTGTGAACCAAAAATGATATTGACTTCGTTGAGGTCCGGATCGGAGAATATTATCGAAAAAATGTTTAAATGAAAATAATTCGGCTAAGTGTTATAAGCACCTTAAGCTCGTTGTAAATGAAGTAACCTTTCCAGAGCGATAGCTTCCCAACAAGACAAAATCCGCACACTTTAAAAATCTCAAAATATATACGTTGCCCGTTACGAGCATAACGGAATTTTCAAACTTATAGTTCAGCACTTTTTGTGCGGGGAATTGTTTTCCACGTCTTTCAGTTTCTGGAAATTGAAGTTCATTTCGGAATTTCCAGTAGCTAAGAAGCATTTGGCCTTTTCGGTTAAGTCTTATAAGTCCTTTACATTGGTAATTTTTGTTCATATCTCCTGAAATCATTCGAATTTTAAACGAAGTTATTAGCTTCCCAGTTTATCAGCGGCGCTGCAGCAAGTTCAGAACGGATTCGACCAAGAGTTACATAGTCCAATAAATAGTTCGAAAAAAAGGACTTCGTAATGCGAAAAATACCGCACGTGATTTTTTGTACCAAATGATTTTATATATTTTTATGAGCTTTAATTCAAAATGGCGTCATCCCTACCCTTATGCTAAACTAACATTGAAGGGAAACGCGTTTAATTCTATATTAACACGTTTAATTCTATATTCTATGTTTCACAGAAACTATGCATTAATCTTGTTTATAGCTAAATAAGTGATTTAACTTTTTTGTTAACTTCCCAGTTTATAGGGAAGTTATTGTAATCAGTTCGAAAATTGAAATTTTCAACGAATTTTTATTTTTCAAGGTCCCAATAAGCAAAAATTTGAGAAGTGTGCGAGTGTGTGTGTGCGTGGGTACGTAAGTGGTAGTTTTTCCCTGCGCGATATCGTGCGAACCAAACAACATAACGACTTGGTTGAGGTGCCGTTCGAAGAATATTAACGAAAACATAATATGAAGATTTTTTAATATTCGGTCGAGCCGTTTTTTGGTTAAAACGACATAAGTGATTTTTGTACCTGCATGATATTGTGCGAACCATAAAAAATATCGACTTAGTTGAGGTGTCGTTCGAAGAATATTAACGAAAAAATGTTCAGAAAAAAATTTCATAACATTCGGTCGGCCTTTTTTTGTTTGAATGAAAAAACTTCGGCTAAGTGTTAGAAAGACCTTAAATTGATAAATTTTGTTAATATCTAATAAACATGATGGAATGAAAACCGTTTTAAACGAAGTGATCTTTTTTGGATTTTGCACAGCAATAGCTTTCCAACGAAACTTCACTTATCAAAATCCGACACTCTTTAAAATTCGTGCAAAAATTGCGTTACCCTTTACAAACATCAAGAATTTTTCAAACCTTGGTTAAGTAGTTTTTTGACGGGGAATTGTATTCTACGCGTGATACAATTTCAGGAAATTGCGGTTCATCCCACTTTTTCACTAGTTCTGATACTAGTTAATTTTCCACTAGTGCTAAATGTATTACTATTTTGTTAGAAGTCAGTTTATCTGTTCATCATACCGGGAAGTTGATCGTGTGGACCGAAGGAGTCAAATTCACAACCCAACTAGTTTAGAATTTTTTTTGTTAAGTCAATCTTCAAACTTCATTTGCACTATATTTCCATTTCGTTAATGGTTAGTTCTACATGGAAAAATCCTACCTAACGCTTATAGAACACACGATTATAAATAATACATATATATATATATATATATATAATTTAGTGTAGCGAATGAAGTACGAAGGAAATGTTTGCTTGCTACCGTTCCGTAAAAACAAATTCTCTAGAAAAATCTTGCGGATTTGCCACTGCTATTGTTCTGCCAATTCGCGTACATACAGGGTGTATATGTAAAGTTTACAAAGTGGCCGGCTGTTTATAGGTTTTGGTTAGACGAACAAAAACGGGTAGAGATTCTCTTAAGGAAGAGAAAAAGTGCTTGTTATATCGATAGTTCGGGGAAATTAGCATTTTAAGGAGACAAAATTCCAAAGTGGCTGAAATTTGGTACACAGATTCCTTATGACTTTGAAAAAACTTTTTCGGAATCCAAAAAAATAAAACATGGCTGTCGGAGATATTGCGTTTTTTTCGAGTTTTCCATGCTTTCTATAGGTCATACAACCCCGTGCGAGGGTCCAAAATGTTGACTATGAAATTCTCTACAACTTTAGTTCTTACAAAAAAGTTGACCCGAGGGACAAAAGGTGTTTTTTTTTTCAAACTTTGACCTTGAACAACTTTGAAAGAGTTAAGTTTTCGAAAAAATGACAAGAGGCGATTGTAATAATTTAGAATAAATCTTCTGGGATTAAAAAAATGACTTTTCAAGATGGTAACAACTAATCAGACCTATACTTATGCATGGCATATCGGTATGGTGGACTGCATTACAGAAGATTACGTATCGTAAGATACTGGAAAGAGTCCAAAGAACAGCTGAGCTGTGTATCAGTGGTGCAATGAGAATCACCCCTTCAGCTGCGCTGGATGTCTTATTGCATCTTACTCCTTTGGACATACACGCCGAGCAAATGGCAGCCTGGACAAAGGCTTCTCTTGGATGGACTCTATACTTATATGGCCACTCATCCATTCTTAGGAAGTTCGCCATTGCTGCGAACAACCTAGACTATACTACACCTACGTGGACCTTGGAGAAAGGTTTCAATACCATCATTCCGGCCAGAGATGACTGGACAGATGGTATTATCCCAACTGGGTCACTATGTATCTTCACAGATGGCTCAAAAATTGGGAACAGTGTAGGCTCTGGTATCTTTTCCGAGGCATTAAATATAAATACCTCTCTTCGTCTACCCGACCACTGCAGCATCTTCCAAGCGAAAGTAACTGCGATCTGGGAGGCTCTCGAATGGTTGAAGATAAATAATATATCTCATAAGAATATATGTATTCTACTGGATAGCCAAGCGGCCCTCAAGGCTCTTAATTCTGTCGTCACAACATCCACGACTCTTCTGAACTGCCGCAAGTCTCTGTGTGAGACTGCCACTCAGTTTGATATAACACTGTGTTGGGTTCCTGGACACAGTGGAATTAAGGGAAACTGTAGGGCAGATGAGCTTGATAGACAGGGAACCGAAGTGGAAAGGACACCCCACTTAACCCGAATGGGAATGCCCTTAGCCACCTATAAACTAGCTGTGAGAAAAATCAGCTTAGCTCGAGCCGGGCTGAGATGGACCACAGCAACTGTTTGTCGCACTCTTCATTCAATGTGGCCAACTTTGGACGCAAAGCGTTCAAAATCTCTTGTTCAGTTGAACAAAAAGGAGATAAGCCATGTGGTAAAGGTGCTGACTGGTCACTGTCCCTTCGGCTCCCACGCCGAAAGATTAGGACTTCCCCACAACGACTTATGCAGAAGTTGTGGTAATGAAGAAGAGGAAGAAACTGTCTCCCATCTTCTCTGCACATGTCCCGCCCTAGCAAGGAAAAGAGGGACCTTGCTTGGCTCACCTTTCCTTGATGGATTGAGCGAGCTGCAAAATATTGATGTCACTAGACTCAAATGGCTTGAAATCATCTTTGATTCTTAGCTACTATTTCCCATTATTATAATTTTCCAAAGTAGTTAAATGACCCAAAATATAGATAATTCAGGGCGTTATATAAAATTCGAATTCATCCGACACGCGAAAATGGCTGGAAGCGAGTTATTCGTCGAGAAATGTCGTAACCTTCGTTGTTGACTTTTCACCCGTTATGTTGTGGACATGAAACGACATAGAGTTTCGGTCAATAGCCCATTTGAAAGATATTTTAATACCCGTATTTCTGCTGCTTACTACATTATCATATGAGCAACCGTTAAGGACATATTCAAAAAAAATGGCGTTATCAGTTATTTCAGGCACGTGCAGTACGAACTTTGGCGTTGAATTACTCGCAAACTATATAAGCGAGAACGACGACTAAGGGCTTATTGTAAAGGTAATCACTAGCATTATAAGTTTGGTAATGGGCATTAACCCACCCAAATTAATATCTTACGAGTTAATCGCAAAAAACTGCATTCAACCTCAACCACCTGAACAATCTCGAACTTTGAGCGGCCATAACTTTGAGCCAAATTAACTTACAGACCTCGTTAAGGGCTCATTTTGTAGATAATTTTATTTTCTAATGACTTTGTATTGATCATTTTCAGCTATCATTACACACAACCGAGTTATTTGGTATAAACGACCTCTACCTCTTTTTCAAGATGGCGGCTTTTCCCATCACCCTGCGACCCCACAAACTTGGTTTTAACATTGTCAGATGTACCCGAACAAATTCAAAAAAAAAAATTTTTGTACATCATGAAATGCAATTTCATGCCCTTTTTTCGACTAATTTCACTGGGCTATTTATCAAATCATTATAAATAAATATATGGGTTCATTTACTTCCTTTGCCTATTGATATGTTTAGAAACAATCGTTTTTCAGGAGCAACTCCAGTCATGCGTCGGTGTTGACCCGCACTTTATTTTTTAATAGGTAGGTAAATCTAAATTTTTTATATGTTTCCAAAATCAATTTTTGCAGATTTGTGCACAGATAATCTTTTTTAACTTCCCAGTATAGGGAAGTTATTGTAATCGGTCCGAAAATCGAAATCGACGTACATATTTTCATTTTTCAAGGTCCTAAGAGCATTTTAAGCTAAAATTTGAGAGGAAGTATTAGTGTGGGTTGCGTACGTATGTGGTCATTTTTTCCTGCACGATATCGCTCGAACCAAAAAAGATAACGCCTTTGTTGAGGTGTCGTTCGAAGCGTATTCACGGAACTATGATCTGAAAAGATTTTTATAAAATTTGGTCGAGCCGTTTTTTGTTTAAACGACTTAAGTGATTTTTGTACCTGAATGATGCGCGAACCATAAGAGATATCGACTTAGTTGAGGTGCCGTTCGAAAAATATTAACCAAAATATGATCTGAAAATATTTTCTTAAAATTCGGTCGAACCGTTTTTTTGTTTAAACGACGTTCGTGATTTTTGTATCTGCCGGTAACGAGCTAACCAAAAACTATGTCGACTACTTTGAGGAGCCGAAAGAAGAGCATTTGGTCGGACCTTTTTTTGTTTGCATGGAAAAGTTCGGATAAGTGTCAGAAAGACCTAAATTGATAAATTTTGCTAATATCTAATAAACTCGATGGAATGAAACCCGGTCTAAACGAAGTAATCTTTTTTAATTCTGCACAGCGATAGCCTTCCAACAAAACATCACTTGTCAAAATCTGACAACCTTTAAAAATCGTGCAAAAATTCCGTTACCCTTTACAAACATCACAAATTTTTCAAACCTTGGATCAGCACTTTTTTAACGGGGAATTGTTTTCTACGCGAGATACAGTTTCAGGAAATTGCGGTTATCCCTGGATTTCCAGTAGTTAACGAAAAATTTGTTCCTTTTGGTCAAGTCGGACAAGTACTATCTCCGGAAAGCTTTGGAATTTCCAAATGAAGTCATTCTCTTCTCAGTTTATCAGTGGCGTCAACACCCTCAATACGAATTCGAACAACAGTTTTAGTGTAGCAAACGAAGTACGAAGGAAAAGTTCTCTAGAAAAATCTTGTGGATTTACCACTATTATAGCTCAAATAACTAGCTTCTCTCAGGATTACTTTGTCGCCAGTTCTGATAGTAGTAAGACAGTTTATTCCGGCTACGTTCATTACACTGGGAAGTTGATCGTGTGGACCGAAGGGGTCAAACCCACATCCCAACTAGTTTTTAAAAGGCGTTGCAACGCACGCTGGTTTTGCTAGTACATTATATTTATGACAATAGCTTTACATCAGGTAGGTACGTTTTTCTTTACAAAATATCAAAAAAAACTATTTGAAAGGCGTAAAAAAATTATAGTCTGCAACACGTTTTGAATGGCATATTCCGCACTAGTGGACCGCCCTACTCACCTTGGGCTTGGAAGCCAAACTTCCACTTCTGCGGAATATGCATTATTCTAAACTTGTTACAGAATATACTATTCTTCGGCGTTGTTCCGTCTGTATGTTAAGTAGTTTGTGCTACTTGGCACTTAAGAAAGCATCAATGAAGCCCAAATCAGACATGGCCACTCTTCTTCCTACCAGAGGAGCTTCAAAGTAACACGCGTTCAGAATTACAGACTCAACACTATCCACCCAAAGGGGCTGGGCAAGGGCAGAAGATGGATCCGCATGCTAGTTACGACGAAGCAACCCGTGACACACGACTAACGCCCGCCGCACATGCCCACACTCGCATTGGTCGACACGAGCCGCGTGCGAGTGGCAGTATTTGAAACCTATGGCCCAGTACCGAACTCCGCATTTGCTCTCACGTGTCGATTTCGGCGCGGACATGAGCGTGTAGCGCGTGTCGGCTAGGTGATCGAGACACTAATTTCGAGTGGCAGTGGCGCGAGTGTTTGGAATGATGAAGGGATTAAATGAAACTGTTCGAATCGGAAAATGTATATACGAAAGGTGAGTCGAGCGGCACCCCCCTTTAAGCGGAGAGTGATGGGGTAAAGTTCAAAATTTAGTGCTTTTTATGTGCTAATTTGTTCCCTAAAGAATAAATTTTGTGCTCCTTTTTTTTAAAAAATAAAATGAGGGGTGTAGCTTTACGTCACACTACACCCCCCGCTCATTAAAATACAATGGGAAGAAGAATTTTCAAAAAAAAGTACACTAGATTTAAGTTCTCTTTAAGTGCTTTTGTATGACAGTGAAACGAAACTGAATTTTTTTATACAAATAAAGGAATTAGAACGGTCCAGGGGTGTATAGAATTTTTCAAACTCCGTGACACAAAAAATTTGAGCAGTTCTGCGCACCTCGTTGCCAAATTTTATAAATAATGTTCTATCATTTCCCCTTTTTTTAGTTAAAACGGCAACAAACATTGAAAAAACTCAACAAAATAATTTGGGAAGGGATGCGCGCACGCCGAATGAATAAAGTTAATTTATCTTTCTATGTGTTGAGCAGAGCTTTTAAATACATGTAAAGCCCCTGCTCAACAAAGGCAGTTTATTCAACATAATAAGCATAATTTTACTTTAATTATGCGAAATATTTCTCATTTCTAAATTTAAAATAATTTAAAAAAATGCTGAAAAAAATTCCTTTGAATAAATGAGCGTTTTCATTCATAAACCGACAGTTCCCCGCAGTCGCAAGCAACACAACCTCCCCGGGCAGAAGCGCGTATGCGACTGGCAGGAAATGTCAACAATCTAGTAATCAAAGTGATAAAAACACAAATTTCGTATTTTTTAGTAGAAATTACTACAAATTATTTCTGTAGCATATGTGTAAAATATAATAACCTTATATAAAAAAAATATATAAAAACGGGTGTTTTTCAGTCATAATTTGTAAATTTTTTAAATACTCATTGAAGTCCCAGAAAGATACACCTCCCGGTAGCAATACGCAGTCGCGACTGATTACATGGCAGCAAGTGATTTGATAGGATGAGTTAACTGAAGCTTTTGTCTGAACTTTTAAACATTTTTAAGAGCTTAGCTGGGGAACATGCGCGGGATGTCACGAGGTTTGAAAACAACTATACAGACAGAATCATGATTCACGACCAATATCAGCTGGGTAGGTGAAACGTTTCCCTGATATAATTAAGTGCTGTTTATGTGCTCCGACTGCACATGAAATAAAAAGAGGGAAAAGCTGCCGAATTAAGATTTCTATCCTGTTTGAATAAATTCTGCTCCTGCCTCGAGGGGGGTGTAGTTGGAGATGCGGATGTTATTGATACTATTGGGAAAGGTTATTTAAAATGAAACAAAAATAGTTTTATATTAAAAGGTACTCTATATTAAATAGTATGAACACTGAATATGGAGAAGGTGCACACGATCTACACTGTTCGATAATCTACTAGAGACTAACTCAAAAATTATTACTAAGTATTAATTCTACCTAACTATACTCTTTAGAATATTAAATGTGGCCTGCTGATGTTTCAAAGGATTTCAAAGAATCCTTTGTCCTTTATTTTATTACTAATGAACCCTTTATCCTTTATTTTATGGTTCTAAAGAAAAACTGAGACTGTATTTTCCCAACCTTGTTTTATTGGACTTATAGTGCCGCTTAGGTGAAGCGGCATACATGAAACATCTTCAACCATAAATAATACCCTCAGTAGATTTATTTTTGTACTATTTATGGTATGTATTTCAACAGATACCAATCATCTCAGCGCCTCGAATTTGCACGCAAAATTTAGTGCCCCTCCTTCCTCCCCCCCAGCACCCCTTGACACGAAGCAGCTGGAGCTTGCTGGTGACAAAGACCTAGATTCAAGAGCACATATTTCTAGGTGTATCGAAAACCGAAGCACCTAATAAGCACTAAATTTTGCGTGCAAATTCGAGGCGCTGAGATGATTGGTATCAATAACATCCGCATCTCCAACTACACCCCCCTCGAGGCAGGAGCAGAATTTATTCAAACAGGATAGAAATCTTAATTCGGCCGCTTTTCCCTCTTTTTATTGCATGTGCAGTCGGAGCACATAAACAGCACTTAATTATATCAGGGAAACGTTTCACCTACCCAGCTGATATTGGTCGTGCATCATGATTCTGTCTGTACACCCCTGGACCGTTCTAATTCCTTTATTTGTATAAAAAAAAATCAGTTTCGTTTCACTGTCATACAAAAGCACTTAAAGAGAACTTAAATCTAGTGTACTTTTTTTTGAAAATTCTTCTTCCCATTGTATTTTAATGAGCGGGGGGTGTAGTGTGACGTAAAGCTACACCCCTCATTTTATTTTTTAAAAAAAAGGAGCACAAAATTTATTCTTTAGGGAACAAATTAGCACATAAAAAGCACTAAATTTTGGACTTTACCCCATCACTCTCCGCTTAAAGGGGGTGCCGCTCGACTCACCTATATACGAAGTAAAACACCCAGATTTCAAGAATGCAAAATTAAAGGATTCTATTTTGAAATTCATTCCTAGACAATCTAAAATAGTTTTTGAATTTTGCGTCTGAAAACTCGGAAGTTAAGTTAAATTTTCCATGGGTTTCCCTCTGAACATGTAAGAGCCCTTCCAGTTTTTTTCAGATGCTTTCCTTATTAACAAAAATTTATATAAAAACTCGTTATCATTGTCACATATTGGACTTAAGTCTATCGCGCCTATCTTGAATGCCACTGACTGATGTACGACTCGTGTTAGTAAATGCGGACAAACACGTGTCCACCAATGTCAGTGCCACATTACCGCAGTGTCGTGAACGAGTGCGAGTGTGGGCATGTGCGGCGGGCGTAAGAGATATTTTGCCGATGCACGACTGGGTGCGGGTGCGCAGTATAGGGACGTTTTTGACATGAATATGTCTTATCCCTGGAGTCTATTTGAAAGAATGTGCGGAGACGAAAATCGTTACCATGACTCATTACTGTTTAGCATACTTTTAGGATAAATTTTAGAAGCAAATTAAAGGAGGTGGGTCACAGCCCATACAAAATTACCCCAGGCCCGGCGCAAAAGAAAAGTATCTCAGATTATCTGTTTCTGTTGTTTTTGCTGTTTTTGTTGTTTTTGTTGTTTTTGTTGTTTTTGTTGTTTTTGCTGTTTTTGTTGTTTTTGCTGTTTTTGTTGGTTTTGTGTTATTTGTTGTTTTTGTTGGTTTTGTGTTATTTGTTGTTTTTGCTGTTTTTGTTGTTTTTGCTGTTTTTGTTGGTTTGGTTGTTTTTGCTGTTTTTGTTGTTTTTATTGGTTTGGTCGTTTTTGTTGATTTTGCTGTTTTTGTTGTTTTTGTTGCTTTTGCTGTTTTTGTTGTTTTTGCTGTTTTTGTTGTTTTTGTTGCTTTTGCTGTTTTTGTTTTTTTGCTGTTTTTGTTGTTTTTGTTGCTTTTGCTGTTTTTGTTGTTTTTGTTGCTTTTGTTGTTTTTGTTGTTTTTGCTGTTTTTGTTGTTTTTGTTGTTTTTGTTGTTTTTGTTGTTTTTGCTGTTTTTGTTGTTTTTGTTGTTTTTGTTGCTTTTGCTGTTTTTGTTGTTTTTGCTGTTTTTGTTCTTTTCGTTGTTTTTGCTGTTTTTGTTGTTTTTGCTGTTTTTGTTGTTTTTGTTGTTTTTGCTGTTTTTGTTGTTTTTGCTGTTTTTGTTGTTTTTGCTGTTTTTGTTGGTTTTGTGTTATTTGTTGTTTTTGCTGTTTTCTTTGTTTTTGTTGTTTTTGCTGTTTTTGTTGGTTTGGTTGTTTTTGTTGTTTTTGCTGTTTTTGTTGTTTTTATTGGTTTGGTCGTTTTTGTTGTTTTTGCTATTTTTGTTGGTTTTGTTGTTTTTGTTGTTTTTGCTGTTTTTGCTCTTTTTGTTGTTTTTGTTGTTTTTGCTGTTTTTGTTGTTTTTGCTGGTTTTGTTGGTTTTGTTGTTTTTGTTGTTTTTGCTGTTTTTGTTGGTTTTGTTGTTTTGTTGTTTTTGTTGTTTTTGTTGTTTTTGCTGTTTTTGCTGTTTTTGTTGTTTTTTGTTTTTGCTGTTTTTGTTGGTTTTGTTGTTTTTGTTGCTTTTGCTGTTTTTGTTGTTTTTGCTGTTTTTGTTGTTTTTGCGGTTTTTGTTGTTTTTGTTGTTTTTGCCGTTTTTGTTGTTTTTGCTGTTTTTGTTGTTTTTGCTGTTTTTGTTGTTTTTGGGGTTTCTGTTGTTTTTGCTGTTTTTGTTGTTTTTGCTGTTTTTGTTGTTTTTGTTGTTTTTGCTGTTTTTGTGGTTTTTGCTGTTTTTGTTGTTTTTGCTGTTTTGTTGTTTTTGTTGTTTTTGCTGTTTTGTTGTTTTTGTTGTTTTTGCTGTTTTTGTTGTTTTTGTTGTTTTTGTTGTTTTTGTTGTTTTTGCTGCTTTTGTTGTTTTTGTTGTTTTTGCTGTTTTTGTTGTTTTTGTTGTTTTTGTTGTTTTTATTGTTTTTGTTGTTTTTGTTTTTGACATGAATATGTCTTATCCTTGGGGTCTATTCATGTCTACTGTGCCATCGAGGAGCCATGGCACTTTTTTTATTTTTTTCGCTAGAGACCAAAGTAACTAGAACTATTCTCGATTTATTAACGAAAAACAAAAAAAGGGACGTTTAGAGCCCTCCATCCTCGGGCTTTTTCGTATGTTGCTAAGGACACCTTCCCCTATAACTGTGCCAAAATTAGCTTCTACATATGTATATTCGCTTCTATTTTTCCTTCGTTACTTGGACTATTAAAAGAAGCAGGAATAAATATTTCCCATAATGAATAATAATCCTTGGCTCGAAGTAAAAATAAACTTTAAAATACTGCCTTAAAAGGTATGTATATTTACCAAAGTGTGCTATAGCATGATGTAATTGCTAAAGCCGCCTTTTTGCTAATAATATTTATATGTGAGACCTTCCATCTTGATATAATTGCTCTTAAAACCAAATAACAAGGATATTATAAATAGGTCTGCAAGTTTTTTTACTGACTAGATAAGAGCCTTAGAGCAATTTTTTCCTAAGGATAAAAATGCGAGGAAAATATCAATTTTCCGTTCCCAAATCACCAGCAATACTCCTTCACCAAAAATATTGTATATTTCACAAAGCAGCGCAATATCATTCAACAAGGATTTACAAAGGACGATTTCGTATGAACCTTCTGCCTTGGGATCACTACAATAATTATCATCGACATAAATACCATTGGGAAAAAGCACGAGCAGATATGGCTGCCATTGTATTTTTCACGAAAAAGGAAATAATCCACCAACAGCAAAAATAAACCAGGAAACATAATAGTGCATACATATGTACATGTGTTTCAAATCGATCAAACGAAACTCCATTAGCAATTCAGTGAAAAGCGGGGCAAAGTGAAATGTCAATAATAATTTAAAATGTTTGTATTTGTAGAAATTCAGTTATTTTCAATGTATGCATCGCTGCATCTGGGATGCAATTAGTGTGATATTAATAAACCACACACCCATACCGATGCGGTCGGATTTAATATAGACTGCGCTCCTCTCTAATTGGTAGACACTGGCGATTGTTTTCAATATTGTGAATATTCGAAATAGCCACTGTCCTTGCTAGTATCGACCATATTGAGCCAATTCCTAGGAATCCTGTTGATGCCCGGGGCTGGTTTTTCTTTACCCACACCAAAAGCTGTGTGCAATGCCCCTGGCAACAAATTTTGCTGGAAAATGCATTTTACACAGGGGGAAAGAGGTTTGCAGTATAGTTAAACTTAAATCTAGGAACTTTTATTGAAAACACAGATGTTGGCATTTGTCTGTAGTGCACTAGGAAAATATTATAATTAATTTTGAATGTGGTTTAAAATCTTGTATGTCGAAAGAGCTTGTTGCATGGCGAACCATAAAGGAATCAAGAGGGTGATGTCAAAAAAAGGAATGTGAGGAGCTTTTATTTTTTTTGATCAATGATACAGCCATACACTTATATGTATGCATATTGGAAGGTATTGGGCATTTAGAGTATTCTACGTGAACATATTGTTTATACAGCGAAAAGGACTGTCCAAAATCCCCTCCCCTCCTCTCTTCCTACTAACAAATTTGATGGTTTGGCTAACGCTCGGTGGGCTGTTTGATAATATTATTTGCAAAGAGCCAGTCCATAACAAAGGAAGAGATTTAATATCGACAACACCCTTTACATTTCAACGAGCCTAAGACTAGACAATGGATAGGAGACGTTTCTGTTCTGTTCTGATAGGATGATACCACAATTGTATAGAATCGTGCACATTATAGATAAATGATTAGTGTTGAAAGTTTGTGTAAGCTGTCAGTGGATTGGCGAGGGGAGGGGGCTCAATCTCGCAAACATCACTCCGGTCCATTCCCTTTAACTGAGGACTGACAGAGTTAATCAATGCATTGACTCGTGTATCGTACAGAATGAGGAAGCAGCTTAGTCTCTTCTTATACAGTAGTCTCTGTTTTAACAAATTCCCTATGCAAAGTGTTCGTATACATATTCTCCAGCACCTCATCCAACCAACTCTTTTGTAGTCATCTTACCATTTTTTATCTGTTGGGCTACCATCAAAAATCCGGGCTAGCATTCTCAAGCCATCGTACCAGTGGCGGTTGGTAAAGTTCAGGATAAGGGAAGCAATGCGTAAGGCGAACGATAAAAGTAAAAGTATCGAAGGCTTTAACCAAAAAACTGAAAAATAACATATAGTGGAAAGGGGGAAATTAGCATTTGAACGAGACAAAATTCCAAAATGGTTGAAAATTGGTATACAGCTTCCTTGCGACTTTCTAAGAAAATAATCTCGGAATCCAAAAAAAACATGGCCGCCCGAGATATCGCGTTTTTCCGAGTTTTTCATGTATTTCGGTTTCTATAGGTCATACAATCCCGTGCACGGACCCAAAATGTTCCCAATGAAATTCTCTACAACTTTAGTTCTTACAAAAAAGTTGACTCAATTAACCCCTTGAAAGTCATTCAGGGTAATAGTTTTCGAAAATCACTTTTTGGCCAAAATTTCAAGTCAAAATATCTTATACAAGTCCGAAAAATGGACTTCAGGTTTGAAAATTGATTGCCCAATAATTTTTGTGCACGAGGTTCACGAGGTTCTTCTTGTATGAAGTTATTTTTTTTAAATATAGGTTAATTAATGCACTTTATGATGGTGAGCAAGAAAAATTTTAAAGCTTGAAAAAAGTGAAAAAACTGAATCGAAAAACGTGAATTTTGTATTTTTCATAGAAAAGCATAATTTTGACTCAAAATCTAAAAAAACCCTGCATACCTCGCATACACCGCCTACACCCCCGCCTTCAGGCATTACAGTCTTCTTTAAAAAAAACCCCTATCCTCCAAACTCTATCCCTTTAAATCATCATTAAAGAGAAACATAAGAAATATAATGGAAGCTACAAAGTTATCAGCTTATACATATTAAATACTCACCGTCTGCCTCCCCATTAGAATAAACAATAGATAAAAAGTGTGTTCGATGACTACTTAAAAAGTTCAGAGCAGAGCAGAGCAGATCAATTGGGAGCACTTGTCTAATTGATGTCACAGCAGAAAAAATCAAAAAATAGCAACAATCCCCAAAAATCATTTTCCTGCTTAACTTTGCTCTAAATTTGGTTTTTAGAGGTTAGATACGAATGTCAATTTTAACAAAAGGAAATACTATATACCAATTAAAACCATTGAATAGCATCGAAATGTTATTTCTATAAAAACTAATGTTTATTTTTTAATATTTCCAAGTATTTTCCGAATAAATCATTCATAAATCAATTTTCCGATTTTTCTCGTTTTCGATATAACAATTGTCAAAAGAAAAAAGAAGAAGAAGAATTTGGCTTCTCTGCCTGCTCCTACAAATTTGGTGGAGCAGAATAAGTGAGAATTCTCAACCCAGAGCAGGCTCAAAAAACACAGTGCAAGGAAAATGAGAGCAGAAAAGAGCTGTCAAAAAGTCTCAACGAACGCAAATTGCTGATTATCTTCTCCAGCTTGAGCCGGTGCAGTCATCGAACACACCTAAAGAGAAACTTTACCTATCGATCTCGTTTTTCTTGACTCAATATACAATAAACGAAAATTCATATTTTAATAAGAGTCAAAATGAAAATTTCGAAGCCGCTAGTATAGTCCAGGCGCTAGAGCAGTGAAAGCTATAACTTTTGGTTCTGGCGTGATGTAACGGACTTTTATCTTGGAATCGGTCAGAAATGATACCCTCAACAATATTTAGGGGGTGCGCAAGCATGAAACTCCCTGGAAAACTTTTGGTAGCCCAAAAACTGAAAAGTTCACTAAAAATTCCCGGTTTTTTGGCCTTTCTTGTTTAATATCTCTTAACGAAGGCTTCTAGGCGAAAAATTTGTTGAGCATGTTTTGTTCGTTATTAGATTTGCTAAAACTTACGCTAAGGTGGATTTTTGAAATTTGAATTTTTGCATTGCAAAATAGCCGAAAACCGCGAAAAAAAGTACCTCACTTTAAAGTTAGCACAAGGAAAGGAGAGACCATTATCTTCCAATTTAATTTTGGAATTAGATAGTTAAAGGCATGATTAACTTATATCCAAAACTCGATCACGGTCGGTCCAATAGTTTTTGCATAATGAATTTTACAATTAAGGGAATTTAAAAAGTTAAATTTCTTACTGTGCCAAAAGAAAAACTCCCATGTTGGTCCTGATTTTTTTACGTATGCTCTAAGACTCTCTTTACAATATTCAATCATTAAAATTCTGGTTTTTAAATTTTTTTATGGTTTTTATTTTTTTAAAGATTTTTGGCAAAAAACTGCAACTAAGGCGTTTTTTCCACAAAAGTTGCTAACTCGGCGACGCCAGGAATACTAGGCGCGTTTCAAATTCGCTCGAAAAAAGACTCAGTTTCTATTGCACCAATTTAGCTGCTTTTTTTTATATTTCAAAAAGGAATCAAAAAGGCTTAATTTTACTGGATGAATCGATATGGACAAATTTTGTTCAGACTAGTAGAGGCCGAGTAGTTGCTTAGAGCGTGGTGTTACAATTGTACAATACAAAGGATGTCATTGTGAGTTTCTAGACTAATATTCATTCAGCAGCGGCAGAGCCGGTTCTTCAAGTTAATCTACGCTGGTATTCTTTCATCGCGAGTAACTTCAGCGGGAAAACTTGCGAGGGGCTACTCTTGTAACCCAAGAATTCTTTAATGATTTGTGTAACGGCCTGCATGGTAATCGAAAAATTCTACTGGAAATTTAGGAAATTGGAAGTCTTTACATTGTAATGGCTAGGTAAGCAACTAGCTAATGACTTGTGGAATATATTAGTTGGAGATGTAATGTGCTTTTATTATTCTTTGTCTTTGTTTTGTCGAAGCCTCTTTTCTTGAAGATTTCTTGCTGGTAAAATCCTCACCAAATGTAGCAGAAATGGAATGGTAATTTCGGAAAGCAACGCAGATAGTTTTGGTCACACTTCAAATAAATGCATTTTTAATCTAATGTTCCCAAAGTTTTAAGGAATAGTTGGTTTTTCGTTAATAGTTAAGAATAGTGATGTACAAAAATGGTCATTCAGTTTTCTCCTCCAAGCTTCTCGCTCACTGGCTAGAGTCCTCCAATTTCGTACGCCCAACTTCTTCTTCTTCGATGGCTCTACGGCCCAATTCGAGCCTTGGCCTCCTTCAGCTTCTTCCTCCAGACGTCTCTCTGCTCCGCAGCTTGTCTCCAGTTTCTCGTGTTGAGCAGTTTCGCTGCATCGGTCTTAACATTATCTTCCCATCTTGACCGTGGTTTGCCAACTGGTCTTTTGCCATCTGGTAGTAGATACAGGGATTTTTTTGGTATCCTTGAGTCATCCATTCTTTGGACATGACCGGCCCAACGTAAACGCAGTAGCTTGGCATGGGTCGAAAGTTTACATTCTTTGTATAAGTCGTACAATTCGTGATTGTAGCGTATTCTCCATGCATTGTCTTCATTAATTGGGCCGTATATCCTTCGGAGAACCTTCCTCTCAAATATATCCAACTTGTCGGCGGATTTTTGGGAGATACTCCATGCTTCACAACCATACGTAGCTACTGTACGTATGATGGTTTTGTAGACTCTTATTTTTGTTTTTCTGTGGATGTCTCTGGATTTCATTACTGGCAGTAGTGAGAAGTATGTTCTGTTTGCGGCGTTTATTCTTCTTTGTACGTCTATCGTTTCATCGTTGTCTTCACTGACTGTGGACCCCAGGTAGTTAAATTGGCTTACCCGTTCGAAGTTATATTCCCCCCAGGTGGTGTTGTGGTTTCTTCTTCTTCTTTCCACCCTTGACTGAATTAGAATCTTGCTCTTGTCTGCATTTATTTGCAGCCCTATATGTTTAGCTCCATCTTCTAATTCTGTGAATACTTCTCTAAGGTATGACAGTGATCTGGCAAGGCAGTTTATGTCGTCGGCATATCCTGCCAACTGTTTTGATTTGTTAAGCAGGGTTGCGTTCGCATCAATGTTTACTTTGCGAATTACTCCTTCAAGGCAGAGATTAAATAGCATGGGTGCCAGCCCATCGCCCTGCTTTAAGCCTTGCTTGACTGGGAAGGACTCCGTCAATTCTCCTTGTATTCTGACTGCACACCTTGTATTTTCCATTGTCATTTTAGTCAGTTTCACTATCTTTAGGGGTATGTTTAGGTCCAGCATTGTCGCATACATTTTTTCCCTGTCGATGCTGTCGTATGCCCAACAGGTGTCTGTATCTTTTCCTCGCACTGCAGCTTTTCCTCGGCCATCCTGCTGTCACCGATTATGATTCCCTTATATATTTTCTTCACTGGTCTGTTTTCCTGCATTCGCGTCCTGCCCTTCGTAGTCTATTTATTTTGATTTAGTTGACGATGTCTATTTCTTTGTAGATTTGGTACAGTACGTCATTGTATCTGATTTTCCACATACCGTTTACGTTTAATGGTCCAATAATGTGTCTTAAGATTTTTCTCTCAAAAGCTTCTAATTAGTTTGCGACTTTTTGAGGAGGTAATTGTCCACGTCTTCGAGTCACAACAAGCCTCAGGCCTTATAAGAGATTTGTATAGTTCAAATTTAGTTTTCCTGTATAACAATCTTGATTGAAGTACTTTACGCAGTGAATAAAAACTTTGATTGCCTTGTTGTATTCTGCTTTTAACTTCCTCCAGCTCTTCGTTTGTTGACGACACTATTGTTCCTAGGTATTTAAAGCTCTTCCCTACCTCTATATTGGTCTTGAAGTCTCCTCTTCGGCTTGTACATTAAGCAAAACCAAGAATAATACAACACTTAGCCATGCTCGCAAGACTAAGACCAAGGCTTAGCCGTGCTCGCAAGACTAAGGCCAAGACTATATTAGTTTTGTCTTGTTCACTAGTTATGAAGAGTTTAATTTTGAAGGTTTGGATTAATTTTAAATGTTTCAACGTTCCGTGCAGCGAACCGCACCGCGTCCGAGCTAGTAACAAAAAAAAAATTCAAACAAAATTCGGTAATTTTTCTAATTTGTTTAAGAAATTATGTTTAACAATATTTTATTGAAAGTTGTGCTCAATAGAAACTGAGTCCTTTTTCGAGCGAATTTGAAACGCGCCTAGTATTCCTGGCGTCGCCGAGTTAGCAATTTTTGTGGAAAAAACGCCTTAGTTGCAGTTTTTTGCCAAAAATCTTTAAAAAAATAAAAACCATAAAAAAAATTTAAAAACCAGAATTTTAATGATTGGATATTGTAAAGAGCGTCTTAGAGCATACGTAAAAAAATCAGGACCAACATGGGAGTTTTTCTTTTGGCACAGTAAGAAATTTAACTTTTTAAATTCACTTAATTGCAAAATTCATTAAGCAAAAACTATTTGACCGACCGTGATCGGGTTTTGGATATAAGTTAATCATGCCTTTAACTATCTAATTCCAAAATTAAATTGGAAGATAATGGTCTCTCCTTTCCCTGTGAAAACTTCAAAGTGAGGTACTTTTTTTCGCGGTTTCGGCTATTTTGCAATGCAAAAATTCAAATTTCAAAAATCCACCTTAGCGTAATTTTTAGCAAATCTAATAACGAACAAAACATGCTCAACAAATTTTTCGCCTAGAAGCCTCCGTTAAGAGATATTAAACAAGAAAGGCCAAAAAACACGGAATTTTTAGTGAACTTTTCAGTTTTTGGGCTACCAAAAGTTTTCCAGGGAGTTTCATGCTTGCGCACCCCCTAAATATTGTTGAGGGTATCATTTCTGACCGATTTCACCAAAAAAGACCGTTACATCACGCCAAAACCACTGGAAATGCTCCAGCGCCCGGACTAGTATCGGGCCAAGGCATTACTCTTTGTATAAAGTAGTATACAAATTTTGTAAAAAAATCTGTACATTGCATGCTTAGTGTTTCCGGAGGAGGAAATATATTGAGATTTTAATCTTGATATATTTAAATTAAGGAAGTGTCTAAATCCACTGGAAAACGCGAAACGCGAAACGCAAAACGCAAAACGCGAAACGCGAAAACCCGGAAATTGAATTGATTTCCGAATAACAGTCATTTCGAATATTTTAATTGTTGTCCGAATGATTTCTTGTAGAATTTGAACTATTTTAGGTTAAGAAAAATAAAGGCGTATTTGGAAATACGCCTTTAAACGTTGTAGCTATTTTGACAGCTACTTCCTAACCTTATAATTTTTTGACGGTGGTCATCAATTTTTTGTTAATAAAAATAATATTAGAAGAATTTCAATTCTGTTTATTAAAAGAAAAAACAAATATAACAAAAATAAAAATTTCGCGCGCGCGAAATTTTTATTTTGGTTATATTTGTTTTTTCTTTTAATAAACAAAATTGAAATTCTTCTAATATTATTTTTATCAACAAAAAATTGATGACCACCGTCAAAAAATTATAAGGTTAGGAAGTAGCTGTCAAAATAGCTACAACGTTTGTAAAGGCGTATTTCCAAATACGCCTTTATTTTTCTTAACCTAAAATAGTTCAAATTCTACAAGAAATCATTCGGACAACAATTAAAATATTCGAAATGACTGTTATTCGGAAATCAATTCAATTTCCGGGTTTTCGCGTTTCGCGTTTTGCGTTTCGCGTTTTCCAGTGGATTTAGACACTTCCTTAAATTAATTTTTATCAAGTTGCCTAATTGGTCAAGGGAAGCAGCGCTCCCTTTGTTTCCAAAGAGGAACCGCCATTGAGCTATATTGAAATGGCAAATTGCAAACAAAATACAGGCATTACAAATACATTGTTACTGACAATGCCAGAAACATTTTAAATGCAGTCATATATTTAGAAAAAGAAGTTCCTGGTATTCAACAAATTCCCTGGACCGGTTCTACACCTTCAACTTTGCATTCCACTTTTCGACGTTCAATTCTGTCGCTCGTGTCTACACATTTTCAATTTTTCAAGAAGAAAATCGAAAGGCTCGGCTGTCACTGCTATCCGTGTACACTCATATTCATACATATTCGCACACTCATAAAAATGTTGAACGAAAACACAAAAGTTGAACGCAAATTTCCATTCCATTCTAAGCTGCTTTCCTTTTTCCTTTCAAGTCTAGTCTGTTTCAAACTTTGTATTGGAGTGAAAGAAAAAAAAAGTTGAACGTCAAAAAGTGGAATGCAAAGTTGAATGTGTAGAACCGGTCCTGTGCAATACATGTGGGGGAGGATGACGGTAGAGAGCAAATTACTAGGGAAGTCGATATGCAAACGTTGAAGTACTCGTCATTAAAATAGTTTTGAATAGATTAATCTATTACTACGTTTCCATGACAGCTTGAGTTCTCGAAGGCTTGAAAATCTCAAGAACTCGAGCGCGTATATGCTCTGCCTACTTGAAGCGGCATATTAGCTTGAAATGAGCTTGAGTTCTTTAGCTGTCATTTGAAGTTACTATTATATTTCTTCCTTTTATCGTGCTTTTATTTCTTCATTAATATTTTTGCCTCCTCATATTCCCACAAATTACCTTTAGACACATTTACAAGTCTAAATTTCGCACTTTCGACCACTCAAGCTTTCAAGCTCGGTTTACAAGGCAAGCACTCGAGCCGATCACAAAAATCTTTTTTATCGACTCCAGTCGAGCTGCTTGGGTTTACATTTGTACTTGAAGTACGCTTCAAGTAAGCTTCAAGCTGTCATGGAAACGCACTATATATGTAATAATAAAAGAAAGTGTCTGTCTGTGTGTGTATCTGCTTGTGCGTACCGTCACGCGTTGGGTGGGGCCAAACTAGACGAGATAGAAATCTTATTTTTTTGTAGATGCATGGATACCCCAGCAGGTGGAAGTAAGTTTCCGTTTTTCGAAATTTTAATTAGTTTTTTTTTAAATTAATTAATTAGTACGATAGTACGATTTTCACCATTTTTTACGTTCTGCGACTCTTGCAACTTGATTTTGACCCATTTTTATGTAACCGATCAACCTATAATTTCGCCCATATGCATAGTTCGCGGGATAATGCAATATGTATAACATTTTTGTAAAAATTCAACATGGCGGCCGAATTTTCCAATTGTGTTTTCCGATCCCCGACATGGGTATCAAATGAAAGAGTATGAAAAATAAATGGCAATCAGCTATGTGGCGTGAGTCCCAATTCAAAATGGCGGCTAAAATAAAACGGGGGATACGTTTTCCGAATACGGTGTTCCGATTTCTGTTTTTGGGGGTTTTTGAGGTAGCAGATAATGGATTTGTGATCAAAAGTTATAAATTCAAAATGGCCGCGCCAATATGGCCGACAAATTTACCAAGTGTGTTCTGATTCCAATGAAAATCAGTATCGGGGGTTTTTTAAGGTTGCAAATAACGAATTTATTATCAGAACTTATAAATTCAAAATGGCTCCGCTAATATGGCCGACGAATTTGTCAATTGTGTTCCAACTCCAATGAAAATGGGTACCTAGGGGTTTTAAAGGAATTTATGATCAAATCTTATAAATTTTAAATTTCGGGGCGGGCAAACTTAGAAAAATAAGTGTTATTTCCCGTTTTCCAGCTATATGAAGGTTGTTCAAGGTTTCTGAAGTTTCTGAAATTTCGCCTAACCAGTATAGAAGCTGTAAAAACTGTAGAAACTGTGAAAATAGGTTTTCATATTTGTATGCAGAAGAACTCTGTATCTATATTAATAAAAGAAAGTTCCTGTGTATATGCGTGTATGTATGCGTGTAAGTAAGCGTTTATGTGTACCCTATAGCGAATCAGTCTTCGCAGACCTTCGAAATTTGCCAAGAAGGTCCGTGGGGCCTGCCATGATGCACCTCGATTTTTGATATTCATAATGACCGCCGAAATATTATCGAAATTCAAAATGGCCACCCAACCATGAATTTGCAGTTGTATTTCGATTGCAATGAAAATTGGTATATAGGGGTAGCGAATAACGAATTTATAATCAGAGCTTATAAATTCAAATTGGCCGCCCCAATATGGCGGACGAATTTTTCCAATTGTATTCCAATTACAATGCAAATCTATATCTGGGAGTTTTTGAGGTTGCAAATAACGAATTTATGATCAAAACTTATAAGCTCAAAATTGCGAGTCCAATATGACGCCCGAATTTCGCCAAGCCACATTCTGAAAGTAGTAGATTTCTTAAACTCCCTCTAACCAGTATAGAAACAGTAAAAACGGTAGAAAATGTCAAAGTTTTCAAATTTGTGCGCCCCTACACGAAGTTAAACGATGTCATCTATCGTTTCCAAAAAGTTCAATCGGTAAGAACGGGACCTGGAGGATGGTGTGTTCGAGACGAACACTAAGTAAGAAGGGGGTAGTAACGGCTAACCGAAAATAGAAAGTTAAAATTCCAATTCACCGAAAAGTTACATGTTCAGAGGCATCTACTTGAATACATAACGCAGTGTCACATCCAAATTTAGTACGGTTGTTCTAATTGAACCACCGATAAGATTGGGAAGAGGGAGAAGGAGCACGTCTGTGCAAAAAGTTTTGTATAGAAATTACAGTTATTAAAGAAACAAATTATTCCAATTAATCCCTGATGAATCCGAGAACGCTCAAGAAGAAATATTACAATACTTTTATAGGTAGGTATCTAGCTCTAAATTTGTATATGGAATCCAAAATAATTGTTTCCAGATTTATTGTTTTTTTTCATTATACTGTTTTTCTACCGCGGACAAGGCACACATCATTTTTTTTATTTATAGGCGTGTCAACGCACGCGGGTTTTATGCTAGTTTGTAATAAAGAAATTTTGAATTGAATAAGTTTTGTCTTTTTATAATTTTGTTATACTACATATGGGGGCTCAACCCGGATATGAACAATAAAACGAAGCATACGAGTGGTAATTTTAATATTGTTGATATTAAATCATAATTTTTCAACAGCTAGAACCAGAAAATTCACATAAAAGCAGAAATCGAAACCGGTGGGTAACTGTGATTGAAATTCGAAGGGACAATAGAAGTGCGGGTGTTACAATATCGAACTAAAATTGTCGCCCAGCGTTTCGAGGTTACAGTCAAGGTTGAAATAGTAGGCCTCTAGTTTTCGAATTTATCTCAAAAGTCGGGCATTAAATTATAAACTTTACGACCGGTAGCTTGTCTTTTAAAATGGGCTCCCGCAGAAGGCGAAACCGTAAAAGCAGCGAGTTGCCGTCAAATTTCGGAAGTGTTAACGAATACCGAAGACTATTACGCAGAAATTATATTTAACTTCGCGTATTTTGAATATATCGGAACCTTTCGCTTAAACGAACTCCAAAGATTTATTTTATGCAAAAGATTACTCGTAGGTGCGGCAAAGTTGTTCGTGGAGTGTGAGGCGAAACCGCCTACTTATCGGGCATTATAAAGAAGCGTTGCTCGCGGAATTTGTACCCAAAGTTAACAGTGCGGTGGTCCATAAACAGTTGCAGGCAAGAACGAAACAGGAGTACGGAATCTCTTTGCAAATATTTATATGAAATGATCGATATCGCTTCTCAAGTGGACGTTGATGATCTGTTATCGGTTATGAGATTAACGGCACAGATGATTCGCCGAGTAATAAATCGATTTTATATGACCCGGAAACGATTTATGAACTAAAAGAAAAATTAACTGTTTATGAAAGTATCAAAATAGATGCCAGCCGGCATACTCACAGTAGAGGTGCGAATTCGAGTAGGTCAGAAGTGACTAAGACACGCGAAAATGAAAGAAAACGAGTATCAAAATATTGCTTTAACTGTGGTTCGTCGACTCACGAGTGACATGGCTGCCCACAGAAGGAGAAGGGACCGAAATGTTTCGAGTGCAACGAATTTGGACATAAAAGGCCGGAGTGTCCAAACAAAATGCGACCTGTCACTATTACGCAAGTTGCAGCAGTTGGTCGTGCATGCGTTCCAGTGCGTGCAAATGGAGTTCTACTAGAAGGTCTTATTGACACCGGAAGCGACGTTTGCTTGATACAAGAATACTGGGTAACTATAGTAAATCCTTTGTCTATTTTTAGCGTTTTAACTACCGTAATTGGTATTGGCGGCGTTGTTCACACCAAAGCCTATTGCACACTGGTAGTAGAGAATGATGGGGATGTTTACAAGAACGTGGATATGCATATAGTGAATTATGATATGATTACATAAAACGTCCAATGATCTTAGGAATGACTTTCTTACGCCGAGCTAGGGTAGAGATCGACGGTGGAAGTGTAGCTATGGAAAACAATAATTTGACAGAAAATGTAGAACCGGAAACGAAGGAAATAGAAACGGGATGCTTTCTAGCTGACATTCAAGTCAAGTCGGAATTCTCCTATGCTAACTTACCTGAACTAATTAACGTGAAGAGAGAAAATGCAAACAAGTTGATAAAAATGATTGAAGACTACTCACCCACCCCTTTAAAGCAATCTCCTATTCAAATGAAGATAGTACCGTTAAATAACAATCCAGTTTTCCAAAGTCAGGCGATTTGCCCCGATGGAGCAAAGGGTGATCAACGGCCAAGTCGAGGAATGGTTTAGGACAGGAGTTATAGCTGAAAGCTCATCAGATTATGCTAGTCCCGTAGTGCTCGTCAAAAAAAGGATGGATCGCATAAGCTTTGCGTTGATTACAGAGCAGTAAATAAAGTGATACGCTAGGATCACTTTCCCCTTCCAGTGATAGATGACCAAATAGATAAGTTGCAAGGAGCTACGATTTTCTCCACTATTGACCTGGAAACCGGATTTTTCCATGTCATGATAGACGAAAATAGCAGGAAGTACACCGCGTTCGTCACCCAAAACGGACAATTCGAATTTGTAAGAGTTCCCTTTGGCTTGTGTAACTTCCCCAGTGTCTTCCAAAGATTTATTAATTTCACTTTCAGGGTACTCATTAATCAAGGTATTATTGTTATCACATATATTGATGATCTTATAATTCCAGCCTGCTCGGAGGAAGAAGCCATATCTAGGCTGAAGAAGCAATGAGAATGGAGAATTATATCCCGTCTACTACATGAGCAAAAAAACTAACGAAGTACCGCAGAAATGGACCAGCTATGAGCTGGAAGTATTGGCCGTCATTGAAGCAGTCGAAAAATTCCGAACTTACTTGATAGGCAAAAAATTTAAGCTGATCACCGACTGCAAGGCGTTCACGATGACGCTGAAGAAAAAGGATTTGGTAACGCGAGTCGCACGATGGTCCCTACTGTTAGAGGAATATCAATACGAAGTAGAACATAGGGCAGGAACCAAGATCAGTCATGTGGATGCGCTCAGCCGGAACGTTTCAACATTTTGTGCGCGAATAGATGGAAGCATTCTGAACAGACTACAAGAAACACAACGGAAGGATGAAAAAATAAATGCATTCGTTGAGGCATTGAAGCATGGTCCATATAAAGATTACATCATGCACCACGACATTTTATGCAAGTAAATCAAGGGAAGATTGTTATACGTTGTTCCAGAGAGCATGAAGAACTCACTTATCAGATCGGTGCATGAAGAAGGACATTTTCACCATAGGAAGATGAAAAAGCAATTAGAAGAAGAATTTTATATAGCGAATTGAAGCGAAGAATAGATTTTTGTATAGCCAGCTGCGTACCCTGTATTCTAGCAGAACGAAAGAACGGAAAGCAGAATGCTTGCTCAACCCAACATCTTAAGGAAAAAACCGTTGGAAACTTTCCATATCGATCACTTAGGGCCGATGAGTACAACCAAAAAGGACTACAAGTATATCCTAGCAGTTGTAGATGGTTTCACGAAATTCTGCTGGATCTTCCCAACTAAGAGTCTAAGTGCGAACGAGGTCATCAAAAAATTTGAAACAATTGCCAAGGTATTTGGCTATCCAGCACGTATGATATCTGATCAAGGCGGTGCGTTCATATCGAACCAATTTCGTGAGTACTGTAAGTCGCATAACACGCAACTTTACTTTATTTCAGTTTGAGTCCCAAGGGGCAACGGCCAGGTAGTACCGTCATACGCGTGTTAACAAAATGTCAACAAACTAGCCAGAAAAATGGTACACTCATGTCCCGGATGTACAGGGAATACTGAATAGTACCTTTCAGCGCTCCATTCAAATGACTCTATTCGAGTTGATGTTTGGAACAAAGATGAAGACAGATAAGGATAATAACATCATGCGACTAATAGAAGAAGACTGGGTCCAGCGATTCGAACACCAACGCAGCGAGCAAAGAGAACGGGCGAAGGCAGACATTGCAAAGATTCAGACAGAGTGCAAGAGAGGTTTTGATCGAAAAAGAAAAGAAGCCACAAGATACCGAGTAGGTGAGTTGGTGGCCATAGAAAGGACACAATTTGGAACTGGATTGAAGATTCGGCCAAAATTTCTAGGCCCGTACCGAGTGATTGCAGATAAGGGCTTTGACAGGTACACAGTGCAGAAAGAAGGCACTCAGGAAGGACCTGGTAAAACGGAATGTAGTGCGGATAAGATGAAACCGTGGGTACAGTACGAAGACGACATCGACCTAGAAGAAGACGATATCGTTGTCCTAGAACAAGATGAACTGGGAGAAAATGTTGTAGGTACCGTACGAGGAGAATGTGAAGAAGTCACAGACGAGGCGCAATTTGAGGAGAATTAGCAAATAGGACGGCCGAATGTGGGAGGATAATGGTAGAGAGCAAATTACTAGCAAACACGAAGTGGGAAAAGGGAAAAATGGAGAGTCGATTCGCAAACGTTGAAGAGACTGGCCGTGGACGTGGAATTTTATCGTACTCGTCATTAAAATAGTTTTGAATAGATTAATTTGTAATAAAGTAAATTGAATTGAATAAGTTTTGTCTTTTTCTAATTTTGTTATACAGTGCAATTGATGCTGTAGGATGGCTTATTTAAAACGAATAGATAAACCAGATCATAGATAAATCCAGGAAAATTGTAGGCCTCTTTAGCCATTCTACCAAAATACTAGAAGCGAGCCGAAAAGAGTACAATGTGCCTCAAAATGACTTAAAACAAGATATAACCACAAGGTGGAATTCCACATATTATATGCTCAAGCGTTTATATGAACAGCGAGTTGCATTACAAACAGTATTGTTAAAAACTGGTCGACCTGCCGAATTGGCCAGAATTGGGAACCGAAGAAACTAGGCAAGAAACCGCATGGATACACGAACTTACTATTCACGAAATAATGCTCCTGCCAGCAGCGTTATCGCATACCAACCGATATCCGAGCGTTTAGCGGTTATAATCATCGGTGGAACGATCAAGACCCATATCATATTCGTTTATCGACAACCGAGATCAGCACGGGCGCGAACAAGGACGAATTTTACCATCAGCTCCAGCATCCGCTCGATATGATTAGTGTTGGGTAGGACACGATTTTAAAATGAGTTTGTTAGAGGTGCCTCTTTTCTCTTTTGAGCCAGTATAATGTCATACTTCAAATGAGGCGAGGTGCTATTGTAATGCCAAAATGACAAAAATAAGTAAATGAAAAAATCAATGAAGAGCTTTTTTACAAGGTTAATTATAATATGCATTTAACGGCCTATGAGTATGTAGATGTAGGGCCATCGTTCCACTATTGTCATATTACTTGAGTGGACAAAAGAGCAGCCGACTTGCATGAAGTTATTGAAAACACTTAATTAATTTAACTCTTGATTCCTGAATTTAAAAAAAACTATTGAATAAAGATCCGTAATAATTAAAAAGTTTCTACTAAAAAATAAATAAATAGAGATTAGCTCCACAGTGTTCTAAATTAGTTTCATGCAATAAAGATAGTTACAATAATAAAAACTCCACGTTACATAAGTAAAATCTATGTATTTAATAAAAGGCTAAGGGAACATTAAAAAGTATTTAACA
>CATLJY010000117.1:0-91993 GCA_949987705.1 Thereva unica
TTGTTAAACATGTCGGTTGAGCTTCTGACAAACACTTGAATAATTTGACAATCGTTTTACTGTTGTAGCAATAGTAAATTATGATATTTTCGAATTTCAAATAAAGGGTGAATCAAACAATTTATAAATTGCTTTAGCATAGATTAATAGAAATACATTTGTACATCTCCATAACAGGAGAATAATTGGAAGTAACTAGCTTTGTTTATGGGCCCGGCCCGCCTTTACTTTTGAAGTTATAAATAATTTTGATGTTAAAATTGGCGTTATTTGGCGCTTATTCTAAGATAAGGGGGGAAAGTACTAAACAAAATACGAAATAGAGTCAATTTTAGCATAAAAAATATGAGTGTGCTTATGACCACACGACTGAAGTGAAACTTCTTTCGCTCCATCTGCCTGTGTATATATATATATATATGGGTGTGTGTACAACATATACATGTATGTACATATACATATATTAATTTCCTACAAATATTATGATTTATTTCATGTTTTCATTGGTAAATAAATATTTTTGCAAAGATCTTTTATTTTTATTCATTATTATTCATTATTGTCATTATTGGACACATCAGTAATTACTGTGGTTAATGGAAAAACCGAGACAATAGGCTTATGGTACGAGAAATAAGACACATATATTTTCGAATTAAAATTAGACAGATATCTAGAAAAAACTGCATCGATTGTTGTTCCATGTCTTGTAGTTGGCTCATTACGGTTATTATTCATTAGCAGTTCTAATTTATCTCGTAGAAAGTTTACTAAGAGTTGTCCATCTTCGGACGCGAAATTAATATTGAAATCTCCTGCTAAAATTAGTGGCAACGTATGATAGTTTTCTCCTAATTCTTCAGAACCTACTCGACCGTAAATCATAAGTCTTTTGTATATAAACTTTATGATATTTTTAACTGCGTTATTGGGCGAAATGTAAACAACTGCCATTATGATGTTTGTTCCATCGTCCAAAACACAGTGAGCAGCACATATATCACCAATTGATGATTGACCAATATCGACTTCACGAATATGTCGCAATAGGATGTCCATGTTCGAAGTTACTATATTCGAGGTATCATTTGATTTCCGATAAATTGCCACTCCTGCTAATCTAACATTTCTACGCTTAAATTACAATACAATCAAAATCAAAATTCGGGATGTCAATATTTTCATCATGGTTTGACCAGGTTTCTGATAAAAACAGAATATTGCTTGAATTAATTGCGGGATCGCTCAAGTCCGACACGTGTTTTCTTAGACTTTGGCAATTGAAAGTAACCATGTAAAAAAAATTGTTTTCAAGTTTATGCTTCAAATTCCATTGTAGGCGTACTGTCAGACATAAAATACATAAAATACATAAAATACATAAGATACATAAAATACATAAAATACATAAAATACATAAAATACATAAAATACATAAAATACATAAAATACATAAAATACATAAAATACATAAAATACATAAAATACATAAAATACATAAAATACATAAAATACATAAAATACATAAAATACATAAAATACATAAAATACATAAAATACATAAAATACATAAAATACATAAAATACATAAAATACATAAAATACATAAAATACATAAAATACATAAAATACATAAAATACATAAAATACATAAAATACATAAAATACATAAAATACATAAAATACATAAAATACATAAAATACATAAAATACATAAATACATAAAATACATAAAATACATAAAATACATAAAATACATAAAATACATAAAATACATAAAATACATAAAATACATAAAATACATAAAATACATAAAATACATAAAATACATAAAATACATAAAATACATAAAATACATAAAATACATAAAATACATAAAATACATAAAATACATAAAATACATAAAATACATAAAATACATAAAATACATAAAATACATAAAATACATAAAATACATAAAATACATAAAATACATAAAATACATAAAATACATAAAATACATAAAATACATAAAATACATAAAATACATAAAATACATAAAATACATAAAATACATAAAATACATAAAATACATAAAATACATAAAATACATAAAATACATAAAATACATAAAATACATAAAATACATAAATACATAAAATACATAAAATACATAAAATACATAAAATACATAAAATACATAAAATACATAAAATACATAAAATACATAAAATACATAAAATACATAAAATACATAAAATACATAAAATACATAAAATACATAAAATACATAAAATACATAAAATACATAATACATAATACATAATACATAATACATAATACATAATACATAATACATAATACATAATACATAATACATAATACATAATACATAATACATAATACATAATACATAATACATAATACATAATACATAATACATAATACATAATACATAATACATAATACATAATACATAATACATAATACATAATACATAATACATAATACATAATACATAATACATAATACATAATACATAATACATATACATAATACATAATACATAATACATAATACATAATACATAATACATAATACATAATACATAATACATAATACATAATACATAATACATAATACATAATACATAATACATAATACATAATACATAATACATAATACATAATACATAATACATAATACATAATACATAATACATAATACATAATACATAATACATAATACATAATACATAATACATAATACATATACATAATACATAATACATAATACATAATACATAATACATAATACATAATACATAATACATAATACATAATACATAATCATAATACATAATACATAATACATAATACATAATACATAATACATAATACATAATACATAATACATAATACATAATACATAATACATAATACATAATACATAATACATAATACATAATACATAATACATAATACATAATACATAATACATAATACATAATACATAATACATAATACATAATACATAATACATAATACATAATACATAATACATAATACATAATACATAATACATAATACATAATACATAATACATAATACATATTAATATAATACATAATACATAATACATAATACATAATACATAATACATAATACATAATACATAATACATAATACATAATACGTAATACATAACACATAATACATAATACATAATACATAGTACATAGTACATAGTACATAGTACATAGTACATAGTATATAGTACATAGTACATAATACATAATACATAATACATAATACATAATACATAATACATAATACATAATACATAATACATAATACATAATACATAATACATAATACATAATACATAATACATAATACATAATACATAATACATAATACATAATACATAATACATAATACATAATACATAATACATAATACATAATACCATAATACATAATACATAATACTAATACATAATACATAATACATAATACATAATACATAATACATAATACATAATACATAATACATAATACATAATACATAATACATAATACATAATACATAATACATAATACATATAATAACATAATACATAATACATAATACATAATACATAATACATAATACATAATACATAATACATAATACATAATACATAATACATAATACATAATACATAATACATAATACATAATACATAATACATAATACATAATACATAATACATAATACATAATACATAATACATAATACATAATACATAATACATAATACATAATACATAATACATAATACATAATACATAATACATAATACATAATACATAATACATAATACATAATACATAATACATAATACATAATACATAATACATAATACATAATACATAATACATAATACATAATACATAATACATAATACATAATACATAATACATAATACGTAATACATAATACATAATACATAACACATAATACATAATACATAATACATAATACATAATACATAATACATAGTACATAGTACATAGTACATAGTACATAGTACATAGTACATAGTACATAGCACATAGTACATAGCACATATAGTACATAGTACATAGTACATAGTACATAGTACATAGTACATAGTACATAGTACATAGTACATAGTACATAGTACATAGTACATAGTACATAGTACATAGTACATAGTACATAGTACATAGTACATAGTACATAGTACATAGTACATAGTACATAGTACATAGTACATAGTACATAGTACATAATACATAATACATAATACATAAGACATAATACATAATACATAATACATAAAATATATAATACATAATACGTTGCCCGATCACACATTTTCGTAACGTTTTCGTTACACTTTCGTTACACTTTCGCCAGTTTACCCCCCAAGTCAAGCGTTCGTAAAGAAGTTTCCCAAGTCAAGCGTGCGTAAAGAAGTTTCACTTCAAAAAAGCTTATAGCTTCCACAGTAAAGGCTGTAGCATAAAAATTGTCCAAACGTTATTCATGATAAAGTGTGCAAGCCTTCCAATTTTGGAAAAAAATTAGTTAACTACGTAGTTGAAGTTGAAATTTTAGAGATAAAAACAAACAAACAATTTGACGACTCATAGTTCTGGAAGTTTGTAGGGTGAAACCTTTAGCTTACAGTTTTAGATAGGTGGGGCTATTCTGCGTGCATTGCCACCTTATTCATAAAAATGGGTCATAATTTAGCAAAAATACAGGGTGATATGTAAACCTCGACCAAAAAAAACTACAAACGCTCTAGCCGTCACGTTCTTCAGCTCAAACAACTTGTCACGAATCACGACTCGACTTTCAGTACAGGGTCTTTTATGTAGTTTTGCTTTTGCAGGCCTGGAGAGTGTTCAAAAACCTTATTATTGGAAACCTAGAGGTAACCTGTGGTTATGCAGTATTAACTAACTTAACCACGAAAGTTCATGTTTAACCATAGAGTTTTTGAACGCACCGTGGTTAACTACAATTTAACGAAGAAGAGAAAAATAACTGCAAAATTGGTTCAATTATTTTATATGTATCCTCCATATCATTAATGTTCATTAATTATTTGTTTGCAATAATCTCACAAATCCTACTTTGAACTATGGTTCATAGGCTTAATATAAAAAAATTTTTTTTAAAAACCGACTTCAGAAAAAAACCCGCGTTGCACAAAAAAGGATGAAATAATTGTTTGTAATTCTTAACAACATCAATCCAATAAGAATGGATCTAGAAAGAAGAATCACTTTTGAAGACGGTGCTAACACGTGTGGGTGATATATTAAGGGCATAAGCCTAACAAAGAAATGTAAACAATTGCCGAAGCAAGAGTTAGTGCAATCAAAGTCAACTACTGCCTGGCACCGTCTTCAAAAGTGATTCTTCTTTCTAGATCCATTCTTATTGGATTGATGTTGTTAAGAATTACAAACAATTATTTCATCCTTTTTTGTGCAACGCGGGTTTTTTTCTGAAGTCGGTTTTTAAATTTTTTTTTATTTCGTGCTTTTTAGTCCATTCATTTTTTAATATTGCCTGTCATTGCAAGGAGCCTACGTTTTTACGACGCCACATAGCGAAGTGTATTCTACTTGTCACACCTTTTCATTTGATACCCATGTCTGGGGTCGGGGAGCGCAATTGCAAAATTTGATTGCAGATTGTATTGTCATGCGAACTATACGTATGTGCAAAATTTGCAGTTGATCGGTTATATGGAACTGGGTCAAAATCAAGTTGCAAGATTTGTTTACACTATACACACATACAGATCAAGATAATATAAGGCATATAAAAAGTTAAGTTGCCATTGATATCGGGGAAATTAAATGTAAACAATAAACTTCTTTGATTCTTCATCCACGTCATGGTATATTTATTTATTCGATATAAACAATAGTTTTTTGAGCTGCAAATTTCGCCATAATTTCGTTCTTATCGGCTTTTGTTCTGGAAGCAAATTTACAGACGCATTCACGTCGAAAACTTGTTTAATATGGAACAAAATTCCCCGAAGGAAATTAAAAAATAATTATTTTGTCGATATATAGAAAAAAAAAGCACCGCGAGCCCTTGGGATCGAACTCGCACCCCACAGATCCCACAGACAAGAATACTTGTCTCTAGCCCTTTGCGCTATGTCAAGTACTATCGGCCGCTGACCAATATGTTAATAAATCATTTCAGAAAAAAGAAAAAAACCCGCTGCCTCGACCGGAATCGAACCTGCAACGCTGAATCGAGGATCCGACGCTCTTTTTTTTTTTTTTTTTTTAAATAAGCATTTTATTTACCTTAACATCTATCTAATATAAATTTAACTAATGCTTAAGTTAATTAATCTAGCCTATTCTAATCTATCTAACTTACTGGCCCTCAGCAGGCACTCTAAATTAATCTATGTCTTAAATTAGCTTATGCCTTTCGGCTAAAACTTATCTATTTTATAATTATATTTTATCTCTAAAAGGAAAACATTATCAGTATCAACTTAATTCTAAGAAAAATTGGAAAAAAAACTTAGACACTATATTTATTTTATATAAAACCTTACAACTACTTAATTCTATGACTTAGATCTAGCACTATCTGGGCGGGGGGCAGCGGAGACGATAAAATCGTTTCAGGTGACCCCCGTCCAGGCGACGGGCTTCCACAGAATCGAGTGATGCTAGAGCTCAAGTCCGTGAAAGCTCGCACCACTTACTTACAAGCTAATTAACCTAAACACAAAACTATCCGGACGGGGTACAGCGGAGGACCTGCCTCGGATGTACTCCGTCCAGGCGACGAGCTTCCACGGGCTCGTGTTAGCAAAACTAACAAAACAAACAAAGAACAGACAAACAACAACAAAAACAGACAAACAAAACTAACAAAAGCTCGTGGTAGCTCGCACTTAAGCTTACTTAAAACTAGGTCTATTACTAAGTAAAAACTATAACTAATCCTATCTAAGCCCTAAGCTAATCGTTAAGTCTAAATTACAAGCTAAACTAGTCTATATCTAATAATTTAAGGGCGAATACCCAATAATTAGTCGCCCAACCACCAGTACAATGAGTAGGCGTTGGCGGCATCTTTTTTGTCTCTTTCTGAGATTCTGGTACTGAACCTCAAGAGCTCCTGAACATTCCCATCCTCTTCCGTATAATTATATCGCTTGTCACACGCCCTGCGATGCAAGTGGTAGAAGAGAGGCACCCCCGATCTATCTTGGACCAATCTTTTTGAATCCAGGTACACAAATGTCTCTGGAGAAATAAAGCCGCGTTCACAAGCTGTTTTGTGGTATCTCGCGTTCGGGTAGAACGCTCCCCGAATGAGAGGATTGTCGCTCTCCGTCGCTCTAGAAATATGACCTCGAATCAACTTGATTATGAAGTTGTCGATCCTATTAACAAATGCCTTATCGTAAAGGATATTGTTGTCGTGAAACTTCGTGAAGCCAGATTCGGGTGTTCGGTACAACCTTAAGCACGCCCTTAAGCATTGTCTTTCGAACACCCGAAGCTTTTCCATATAAAAAGGGGATATGTTGAACCACACTGGGCAGCCATAAGTTAAAATCGGTCTGACCAAGGCTTGGTAGCAGATCACCTTTACCCGAGAGCTTAGGTGTCTGCTATAAAAAAGCCTTTTAGTCATGTGAAACGCCTTGTTTGCCTTGTCTAGAGCAACACTAACATTTCTATTGAAATATAAGTATTGATCCAGCCAAAGCCCAAGGTATTTCACTTCCGATTTGTGTTCTAACGCCTGTCCCGCGTAGTTCGAAATTCGGAATGTTTTCCAGTTCCTCTGCACATCGTACGAAGCTCTGCGTAGAGGAGTCCGGAAAAGGATCGATTCGCATTTGCCAAAGTTGATCTTCAACTTCCAATCATCACTGTAGCGCTCGATGGTTTCGAAGTCACGTTGCAGGAGCGTCTGGATCACTCCAATCTTCGGCCCCGTCCTGTACACAATCAGGTCATCCGCATACGCTAATGCGAAGCGGAGTGAACTAATTAGGTCACTCGTAAAGATATTAAACAAGAGCGGCGAGTTCACTGCGCCCTGTTGCAAACCGTTTTTAATATCAAATACCTTTCCTGATGTGAAGTTCCCACTTTTAACGATGAACTTCTTCTTGGAAATCATATTATAGATCAAGTATAGCAGAGGTCCGGACATCCCGTATCTGGCTAATTTGTAGAGAAGGCCCTCGATCCACACTGTATCGAACGCCTTCTCATAGTCGATCAAGCATGCTCCGGTACACTGGCCTTTCATTAAGTTCCAGTGTATGTCTGATACCAATTTCGACGCGGCATGAATGGTGTCATGTCCCGCCCTGAAACCGAATTGGTTATCGGGAATTATATTCTTTTCCTCAACCCATTTGGACAATGATCTATTAATTACTGATTCAAAAACCTTACTGATATTCGGAAGCAGACTTATTGACCGAAGATTAGCAGGGTTACTTTTATCTTTACCCTTTTTGGGTATTGGGTACACCACTGCCGTTTTCCAGTGTTCTGGAAAATGGGCATTGTTTATCGCATTATTAAACAGAATGGTGTATATGTCTATAGCCATCAGGGGCAAATGTTTTAATACGATGTTTGGAACACCATCCACCCCAGACGACTTCTTATTGTTTAGACGGCGGAATGTTAGCAGGAGATCAGTTTTCGTAATGAGAAGAGGGCTTGCTTGTGCCTCAGGAATATTGTTCGCTGGGCAGTCTTCACTGAACTCGATGATTCTTCGGTTCTCGGATTTCCAGGCCTCGATCTCATTAGTTATTCTGAAATGGTTCAGCAGGGCCCTATTTTCGAGGTCAAAATTCGGCCGAACACAAGTGTTCACCGAATAAATTCTTTGATAGTAGGCCCCCACTAAATCCACTTTCTCCTGCTCGTCCTCTATACAATAATTATCGTCTACAATACTGGTTTCTTCGGGATCTATGTTCGCAGACCTCAGTAGTTCCTGGTTAGCCAGGATCTTGGGGATACGCAGCTTGTCCAACCGGTTATGTGTTTTACTCCTAAAGATTTTATTTATCTGTGGGAACATGCTCGCGCTATTAGTTTGAATAGCACGAATCTTTTTGCTCCAGTACAGATT
The DNA here is from genome assembly GCA_949987705.1 of Thereva unica. Lineage (NCBI taxonomy): Eukaryota > Metazoa > Arthropoda > Insecta > Diptera > Therevidae > Thereva > Thereva unica. The sequence continues at coordinate 9,152 of CATLJY010000117.1, forward strand.
CACAGACTGTGAGAATTGTTGTTTGAGGAGTTGTTGGAGATTTTTCATAACCGATTTAAGAGTTGCGATCTCCGGACTCTGTCTATCTTGGAACTGGCGGTGTAGGGATTTCAGTCTCGTCAATATTCTACTTTTATGTTTTTGTAGTGCGTCGATTGTAGCGTTTTTGTAACAGTCTGTACTGTTCTTTTTCTTTGTCCGTGGTATGGTTTTGTCCATAGTCTGAACAATGAGGTTGTCCATATCTTTCAGATATGCATCAATCTCATTGTTGGTCAAATTCCTAGTTGTGGGAGGTAATAGTCCGTTATTCTGTATTGCCCTCTCCATAGCCTTCTCGAACTTTGGCCAGTGCATCTTCTGGTAGGCAAAAGGATGCACTTCGCAATATTCGAGGAGTTCCATGGAGTCGTCAGGGACTTGTACTGTTATTTCCAGTCCTTGGTGGTCGCTGTCGTACGGCACTGTCGTTAGACAGTTTGTCACGTTTGTGTTTACCCCTAGTACGGCCATCCGAGAGTCTAACAAGCATATATCCAGAAAAGAACTGCCATTTGGGTATGATGGCATGTCCGTAGCGTAAAGATTTACTTTTCGCTGAATTCTGTTCTGAGCCAACCAGTCATTCAGTTGGTTGCCCCTGATGTTAGCCGTTTGATTTCCCCATGCTTCGTGGCGTGCGTTTAAATCTCCGGCCAATAAGTAAAAATTTTGCTCCGACTCCAGGTGGAGAGTTTGAAAAAGAGAGCTCATTTCCTCTATAAATAGTCTGGATTGGGAGGTTTGGGGTGCGTACGCGGCAATTATATACAGCCTTCTGCCACTAGACAGAGGGAGGTATATAACGCACGCTTCTAACACCCGAAACTTTGCGATGTCCCTGCTATACATGATCTTGTGTTTAAGGGTGGTCTTTACTAGTACTAGTAGGCCCCCAGCTTGTGTGGCATTAGGTCTATCTCTCCTAATTACCACATAATCTTTGTAATCCACTTTGTGCTTCTCGCTTAGTTTGGTTTCACTAGCAAGAAGCACATCAGGATTTTCGTTTTGCAAAAGGGTCAGTAAATTCGCCCTTCTCTCGTTTCTTATCAACGAATTGACATTCACCGCAATGGCCTTGATCGTGTCCTCCCTGCGTAAAGCCATTAAACAGCTTACCCAGAGATGGTTTCTGTCGTAAAGAAGGAATATACTAAGTCTAAACGGGCGTTTTGCTCGTTTAGTTGTTTTTGTAGCTGAGCGATTTGTCCTTGAATTGATAGGAGAACCGCTTTCAGCTCGCTGTCCCCAGAGCTTGCTGCAGGCGCAGCTTTTGGGGCTTGCTGTTTGGTTGTCTGGGCTCCAGCCGCCATTTGGGCGAAGGACATACCAGATACAACTAAATTTTTAAACATTTGCCCCTTACGGTCTTGTTGGGCCTGTATTTGTTCTTTACGCGCCTTAATACGTTGCTTGAACTCTGCATATTTAGGGCATCCTCTATAATTAGCAGGATGTCCATTAGATCTGCAGAGCACACAGAACAACTTGTTTTTATCCTCGACTTTTTCCCTCCCCAGAGGACATTCGCCTTGATTGTGGGTTTTCTCACATTTGACGCATCTAAAAGCCATTTGGCAGTTAGCTGCGGCATGTCCAAACCTTTGGCAGCGCATACATTGCAGGATGTCTGCTTTTTTATTTATTTTTTCCCAACTTACCACATGAAAGTTGAGATACCTAATCTTTTTTAAGTTATCCAACCGGCTTTCGGGAGTCAGTTGTACCAAGAATATGGGGAGCTGCCTCTCAGTTTGGCGCGAGTAGGTCGTGCTGAATTTTTTTACCGCGGCAAATTTTAAATTCTCGACTTCGAGAGATTGGAGTTCATTCAAGAGCTCCTGGGTGTCAGAGTCGGGATCGAGACCTTTTAAGAGGACGCTTTGCAATTTTTCACTTTTTGCAGTGAAAGTAAAAAATTGCGTATTCGCCCTTTCTAATATTGTTTTCATTTTATTAAAATCTCCTAAACTATTTAAAACTAAGCAGTGCTTAATCCCACTAAGCCTTTTTATAAAAAAGTTAGTGTGCTTAAGCACCTGCTTCGCTAACCTTATTGTGTCCATTGGTTGCTGGTGGAAGATGTTGATCGGCGGGATTTTCTCTTTTTTTTGATGTTGTTTCTGCTGCTGCTGTTGCTGCTGCTGTTGCTGCTGCTGCTGTTGCTGGGGCTGCTGTTGGTATTGCTTTTGTTGTTGTTGCTGCGGGGCTTGCTGCTTCAGGCTTTGCCGTTGCTGAGTTGTTGCTGCTTTTGGTTTTGGGAGCCTGGGAAAATTTTTTTCCTTTAGCTCCTCAATCATTTTTTCTAGCCTAACTTCATCCTCATTATTGTCTGTGGCCAGTTCTTTGAAGCTGTTGCCCAGGCCTTTATATTTGCCTGGGACAGAATCGTAGGATGATGACTCTTCGTCGGAATCAGTCATCACAACGGTGCAAGTGGCCGTTGTTCCAGACCCAGACGCTGTGGGACTTTTTTTCTGGGCGTTGTTGTTGCCTTTCGTTCGCTGCAGTAAATTCGGCACGATTTTGATTTTTCGGCGTCTTTTGTTTACAGGGCGCCGTTCTTTATTAGTTTTGTCACTATCACTTGTAACTTTATGGCCTTCTTGGTCCTTGTTTTTCTGGTTTGTTATCACTGTTATTGTGTCATTATCACTAGCGCCGGCGGCACTTTTTATATTATTTTTTTGAGACATGACACTTCCGTGTACATGCTCTACACTAGGACTTTTGTCCTCTATTTCTCTAATTGTTTCGTCTCAAAAGTTATTTTCTTTAAAATTTAAGAAGGAAAAAAAAGGAAATCTATTTAACACTTTTTTTATAAAAACTTTATATAACGCACTGGAATTGAACCGTAATTCTTAAAAAACACCGACTTTTTCGCGACCTCTAGTCTCAACGCACAGTCTGTCTGCTCTTGATAAGAGTACAAACGAGGATCCGACGCTCTACCCACTCCGCCATCGGCCTGATGCAGATTTACAACAATAAAGTAATTTGTTCGGTGCCCATGAAATGTTTAGCTTGAACTTTTACAGGTTGAATTTTAACAGTTTTTTCTGCCTAACTTCGAACTCCGTTATCAGAATTTAGAAAAAATTTAACGGAACCACCGTGGGAAGCTCCCCCTTCAAATGAACCAAAAAAAGCAAAAAAGTTATTGGGTTACAAAGTTATGCGTGAACAGGACCACAAAATACCTACACGTCGAATTGAGTAACCTCCTCTTTTTTTGAAGTCGGTTAAAAATAGCAGTCGATAGTTTTTGGTTTTCTTCTTCTTTTTAACCATCACTAAGTAAGGATGTATAAATAACGCAATCTTAAATTCGTTACTCTCTTTAGAAGATAATTCACTTTATTTATGTTTAATTCACAAAGATTCAATTTACTAAATTTGTTTTAGGTTATACCATATAATTAACTTCCCAGTTTATAGAGTAGTTATTGTAATCGGTCCGGAAATCGAACTCGTAATTTTCAACGTATTTTCATTTTTCAAGGTCCTAATAGCATTTTAAGAAAAATTGAAGAAGAATAATGTGTGTGTGTGTGTTTGCGCACGCATGTGGTCATTTTTTCCTACACGATATCGCGCGAACCGAAAGAGATATGGACTTAGGTGAGGATGATCTGAAAAGATTCTCATAAAATTCTGTCGAGCCGTCGATTTTGGTACCTGCACGATACCGCGCGAACCAAAAACTATATCGACTTTTTGAGGCACCAAAAGAAGAATATTAACGAAGAAATGCTCTGAAAATTTTTTCATTCGCGCCCTTTCTTTGTTTAAGCGAAAAAATTTCAGTTTTGCTAATATCTAATAAACTCGATGAAATGAGACCCGTTCTAAACGAAGTGATCCTTTTTGGATTCTGTACTTAGATCAGCAAGTTTTTGACTTGTTTGGAGAATTGTTTTCTACGTCTTACAGTTTCGGTTCATCCCGGGATTTCCAGTAATTACCGAAAAATTTGTTCGCACTTTACATTGATTAGCTCTGCTAATATCTCTGGAAAGCTTTGGAATTTCCAAATAAAGTCAATCGCTTCCCAGTTTATCAGCTTTAGTGTAGCGAACGAAGTATAAAGAAAAAGTGCACAAAAAATAAATTTTCTAGAAAAATCTTGCGGATTTACCACTATTATAGATATTTGAATTGGCTTCTCTCAGGATTACTTTGCCACCTGTTCTGATACTAGTCAATTTCCCACTAATGCTAAACGTATTATTATCTTTTAAGAAGTCAGTTTATTCCGTCTACGTTCATCACACTGGGAATGGGAAGTTGATCGTATGGACCGAAGGGGTCAAACACACATCCCAAATAGGTTTAAACTACATCTTACTAATATTAAAAACGCTAAAGTTTGTAGGGATGTTTGTTACTCTTTCACGCAAAAAATACGGAGTGGATTTTAATGAAACTCTACAAGAATACAGCTCATATGTGGGTAATTCTTTTACAAACCGAACACTTTCTGACCGACCCCTCTTCGATTTGTCTGAAACTTTTTTTACGGGTTCTATATCGAAAAATAAGATATACGTGTCCGAGGATTTTCCCATTTTTTATTTTTATTTTTTTTACGGGGGGTGGAAAATTCGAGATTTTCGTGATTTTTGGATTGAAGACCTATTTTCAAAAATTCATAACTCCGGTTCTATTTGAGCTAGAAAAAACATTTTTTTTTAAATTAAAGGTAAAAGAGGGAATTTTAAGGAAAAAAATATTTCAAGAAAATTTATGACAATTTTTCCATTGTTATTAGCAATTAAAATGTTAAAATGTTCCCCACCTCGTATCACTTTTTAAATATAACCATTGTATTCTACGTTAAATTTTACATTGAAAATGCTTTTTTAAAAAATGGAGAAAAGATGGTTTCTATTGGAGAAAAACCAAATAAACAAGCGCGACATGTTTGCGTGCTGGTTGCAATACCTAGAAGCCACATTTTTGCCGCCTCATACTCTTTTTTTTTTCTATTATATTATCAGCAGTAAATATATTGAAAATTATGTTATTCATGAAGGATTAGGTGTATTACGAGTATATAGTTCACTTGAAAATTTTAACAACTTTTTTGAACAGTAAATCACAGCCGCGAGGCATTTCCTAACACCGCACATAATTTCAACGTTAAGGAATTCCAGGGCATTCCAGGCAACGTTAAGGAATTCCAGGGTCGATTCGCACATCTATGCCAACCTTGTTATTTACAAATTGTGCAATATATTTTGTACACCATAGAATATATCTTCAGACATGTCCTCCGTGTATTTGCTCCATAACTCTATAGGTTGAGACGGATATAATGTTGTCACTTCTTCTTCTTCTTCTTCGATGGCTCTATAGCCCAATTCGAGCCTTGGCCTCCATCAGCTTCTTCCTCCAGACGTCTCTCTGCTCCGCAGCTGGTCTCCAGTTTCTTGTGTTGAGCAGTTTTGCTGCATCGGCCTTAACATTATCTTCCCACCTTAACCGTGGTTTGCCAACTGGTCTTTTGCCATCTGGTAGTAGATACAGGGCTTTTTTTGGTATCCTTGAGTCATCCATTCTTTGGACATGGCCGGCCCAACGTAAACGCAGTAGTTTGGCATGGGTCGAAAGTTTACATTCTTTGTATAAGTCGTACAATTCGTGATTGTAGCGTATTCTCCATGCACTGTCTTCATTGATTGGGCCGTACATATATCCTTCGGAGAACCTTCCTCTCAAATATGTCCAGCTTGTCTGCGGATTTCTGGGAGATACTCCATGCTTCACATCCATACCTAGCTACTGTACGTATGATGGTTTTGTAGATTCTTATTTTAGTTTTTCTGTGGATGTCTCTGGATTTCATTACTGGCAGTAGTGAGAAGTACATATGTTCTGTTCGCGGCGTTTATTCTTCTTTGTACGTCTATCGTTTCATCGTTGTCTTCGCTGACTGTTGACCCCAAGTAATTAAATTGGTTTACCCGTTCGAAGTTATATTCCCCCCAGGTGGTATTGTGGTTTCTTCTTCTACTTTCCACCCTTGACTGAATTAGAATCTTACTCTTCTCTGCGTTTATTTGCAGCCCTATATGTTTTGCTCCATCTTCTAATTCTGTAAATATTTCTCTAAGATATGACAGTGATCTTGCAAGGCAGTTAATATCGTCGGCATATCCTGCCAACTGTTTGGATTTGTTAAGCAGGGTTGCGTTCGCATCAATGTTAACCTTGCGAATTACTCCTTCTAGGCAGAGATTAAATAGCATGGGTGCCAGCCCATCGCCCTGCTTTAAGCCTTGCTTGACTGGGAAGGATTCCGTCAATTCTCCTTGTATTCTTACTGCACATCTTGTATTAACAAACATGTCGCGCTTGTTTATTTGGGTTTTCTCCAATAGAAACCATCTTTTCTCCATTTTTTAAAATAGCATTTTCAATGTAAAATTTAACGTAGAATACAGTGGTTATATTTAAAAAGTGCTACGAGATGGGGAACATTGTTAAATATCGATTTTAACATTTAAATTGCTAATAACAATGGAAAAATTGTCATAAATTTTCTTGAAATATTTTTTTCCTTAAAATTCCCTCTTTTACCTTTAATTTAAAAAAAAAATGTTTTTTCTAGCTCAAATAGAACCGGGGTTATGAATTTTTGAAAATAGGTCTTCAATCCAAAAATCACGAAAATCTCGAATTTTCCACTCCCCGTAAAAAAAAGAATAAAAATAAAAAATGGGAAAATCCTCGGACACGTATATCTTATTTTTCGATATAGAACCCGTAAAAAAAGTTTCAGACAAATCGAAGAGGGGTCGGTCAGAAAGTGTTCGGTTTGTAAAAGAATTACCCATGTATATCAGAAAAACATATAGGCTATAATTTATAAAGCTATATATAAAAGTGAAAGTCGTCTGTTTGCTGTATAATGTAAATGTTTTATAGGCTCCGAAACCGGCTCCAGTTGGCAAGCAATTTTGTATATAGGCTTACTTTCTTCTACCTAGAACCCTTCGAGTAGCTGTAGTGTACTGATATAGAAAAAACGAAACTTTTGTATGGGTTGTTCTCTTCAAATTACTGGCAAAGAACTCAGATCCATTTTGTTTTAGTTTTTATTCCGAAAAAAATGCTGTCCCCAAAGTTTCAGTTCGATCGGATAAACGGATAGTCGCCGTACAATTTTGTTGATAAAACAGATTTTTCGCAAAGGACGCGGTTCTCTCAACTTGGATTGAAGTAACTTCGGTTACATGTGTCCGATTTGCAATGTATGGCTTAAGTAAAACGTCTCGAAGTCAGAAAGACGAAAGACGATAATCGGATATTCATCGCTTTTACTTTTTGAGCTATGTTACCTCGAACTTTATCTAGATTTCAAGCCGCTCGATTATTCAACATACAATAATTTTGCATGGGGCATATTATCTGTTTCATATTTATATCGAAAAAATTACTCTTTATCATGTCGTTATATATTTGAAAAGTTTGCTCAATCAGACGTTGCCTGTGGAGCACATTAACCGCCTCCGCTCATAGTGTGAAGTCTATTATATTTATATGCAGCTGTGATTATTCTGACGAAATTCTCAATGAAGCTTTATAGACCAGTGCAGATAATTTTTGAGAAAAAAAAATACTTAGCAGTATATGGATGGTGGGAAAATTTAGGATAAATGCTACTTAAACAAGGAAAAATCGAGAGCGCCGCAGCAGATGACCGGAAAGGGGGCGTGGGAGCCAAAATTTGAGTTTTAGGGGGTTAAACGTGTTTTTTTGCGATTTCTGAAAAAAGTAGATCTCCTATCGAAAAACGTTAAATGTAAACGTTGTAGATAATTAAAAGATCTAGAGCTTTTGTTCAAACCATTTTTCGACATAACCTCAAAAAATGGAGAAAGGCGTCAAAAACCGAGTTTTTCGTTTATCATTCACATATCACATATCACAAAAATGATCCAATTTTAATGAAATTTGTGAAAAATGTAGATTTTCATGTTTCGAAAAGGCTCAATTTTTTTCAAAGCGATTGGTTGTTTCGTTTTGTTTTTATAACCTTATTTTAAAAAAAGGCCCCATTTTCAATCAAAAAAGTTGGCGAACGAATTTTTGATTTTGAAAATTTTGAAGACGGTTTTTTTTTGTTGAATCGTCTACTTTAACATGGTGTAAAAAAATGATAGTGTCACAATAGAAAAACATCGATAAAAATTCGAAAAACCAAAAATATCCTTTTTCAAATATTGATTTTTCCATAAACTTCGCTAATTCTTTATCTCTTTTTGACATAAAGCTGTAAGAGTGGCGCAAAACTGTAAATTTAATGTAATATACAATTGATACAATTGATGAAATCGTTAATAAGTATTTGCATTATAGTCCAAGAGAGATAGCAAAAAAGTAGTTAAAAGTTGAAATAAATCTACCCTGCGATTTCTTGACGCTATAATTAATAGAAAAATCGTAGGAATTCAATGAATGTGTTTTGGATAAAATTGGTCCAGGGCAACAGGTGGTAAAAAGCTAATAAAAGGAGCGAAAACACGTTTTTTCACGTTTTGGGTACGAAAAATATGTTGTTTTGGAAAACAAAAAATACTACATAATAGTGCTTAAAAAGACGAAAATTTATTTATTTATTTATTTATTTATTTATTTACGCCAAACAAGGCTTGCTTAAACTATATTACACAGGGAAAGTAACTTATGAATATTTACATACAATCGCTAAAAGTACACTTGCATTTAACAATTTATCACAGGTATATCTTTATAACTTATGGTACATTAGTTATAGTGTTAGTTCAGGATAATTCGGATGACAGGAAGGATATAAATTTTTTCTTGAAGGATAATTTTCTCATTCCAGGGGAGAAGCAGGAACTGTGGCCATTGAAAATCATACAACATCTGTTGACGGGCTCGTTCTTTCCATACTCGGTCCGATGAGAATATTCCCTAAGCATTTTCGTATGCCTATTCTGACGGACATCGTCGTTAACTTTGATCCTGTCTGACAGAAACTGAACATTGATCCTATCGTTCAAGACGTCCAAAGTAAAGCATGATATAAGCAACTTACGCCTATTAAACAGAGGCATGAGATCCAACACTTTGAGCCTGTCCATGTAGGGTGGTAGGCTATGAAAATCACGCGAGTCGTATAGATTTCTTAGAGCAAAGAGTAGTTTCTTTTGCACTGACTCAAACCTGTTACTGCTTACCTGGTAAATAGGATTCCAGATCGGGCATGCGTATTCTAAAATCGGGCGGACTAGCGAACAGAAAAGGGTTTTTGTAACTCGAGGGTTGTCAAATTCCTTGGCTCTTCTCTTTATAAAGCCTAGAAGTTTGCTAGCTCTTGCAATAATATTATCGTAGTGCAAATTGAAATTTAATTTATTGTCCAGGACAATACCCAAATCTACAATTTGATCAACGCGGTCTAATACCCTGCCGTTGAGATAATAGTATTGCAACTGTATGCTTTTTTTACGAGAGAAGGTAATTACGTGGCATTTACTGGTGTTTAGTTGCAATTTATTGGTGGAGCACCAGTCATGTAACGTATTCAGTTTCGACTGAAGGAGAGTTACGTCATCACTCGACCTTATGACACTATATATTTTGAGGTCATCGGCATAAAAGAGATGTCGTATATTACTTAGTTTTTCTGACAGGTCTGAGATGAATATATTAAATAAAAGTGGGCCAAGATGACTACCCTGGGGGACTCCGGAAGTTACTTCGATTTCTTTTGACAGAAATCCTTGAAATCTAACGGCCTGTGTTCTTCCGTTAAGATATGATTCTATCCATCTTAGGACAGGCCCAGATATTCCGAATTTTAGTAGTTTTGTTATTAAGATATGGTGGTCGACACGGTCAAAGGCCTTACTGAAGTCAGTATAGACAGCATCGATTTGATGACCGTTCTCCATACCACATAGTAGTTCGGAGGTTAGTGTCATAAGGTTAGTAGTTGTCGAGCGCCCTTTTCTGAAGCCATGTTGTTGGTCATTGAGGAGCGGATCGATTGTTTGGGCAATCTTGTTGTAAACAAGCTTTTCGAAAAGTTTAGGAATTGCTGATAATATTGCAATGCCCCTGTAGTTGTCCACCGAATGCTTATTAGATGCTTTATGAATTGGTATGAGGTAGGATTTTTTCCAAGTTATAGGAAATTTTCCTAACGATAAGGATTTGTTTAAAATAAGATGGAGGGGATATAGAATTTGAGTTGAGTAGCACTGCAGAAAGCAAGGAGGCAGATTGTCGGGACCGTGACCTTTATTGATATCCAGATTGTTTAAACCTGTCATGATGTCTTCGACGGATAGGGATATGTTATCTATAAGAGTTGAAGTAACAGTGCGCGTGTGTGTTGGGTCAGTATGTGTTGTATCAGATTTTGGACAAAAGACTTCGGTAAACCTGTCAGCAAACATGTTACAAATTTCCTGTGGGCAAGAGGAGTGTTTACTGCCATTGGTCATTGTAGTTGGATAGCCTAAGGTCTTTCCTTTCATATTAACGAACTGAAAGAATTTTTTGGGATCTCTTATAATGCTATCGCCAACAGAGTTAAGATATGTAGTATAGGCCTCACGTGACCTAAGACTGAACTCTGAGGCTAGCCTAGTGTATTCTAATTTCAGCTCATCATTTGCATGGGGGTTATTTCTAATCAGCTTATACAATTTATTTCTCTGATTACGAAGAGAACGGACATTCTTATCCAGCCATGGTTCCGATAATTTATCCCTTCTTTTAATTCTGGGCACATGTTTGTCAATAACGTTGAATATTATAGTGTTGAAGCAAGACACCATTTCGTCAATGTCATTACCAGAAGCCTATTTTCCCAGTCTACTAGGGATAATTCGAAGGCAATGCTGTTAGAGTCTGCATTTTTATAATCATAAATGATTGAGTTATTGTATGATATACGATGATTAGATATTGCGGTATTATGTTCGAGGATCCATGCAGAATGGTGAGTAGAGTTGGTAAAAAGGTTTTCCTCAGGCGGAGCAGGCAGGATGTTCAGCTCCTCAGGTGAGTTAGTGAAGATTAGATCTAACCAATTACCACGAGAATTCGGAGTTCTAATGATTTGGTGTAGACCATTTCCATAAAAGGAGTCGATAAACTTTATATCGATAGCATTTGTGACGTTAATCGGAAGTAAACAATTTTCTTCCTCGTCGGGGATAAAAGATATATTAGGGCGATTAAAGTCTCCTAAAATAAATATGTCGTCGCAACTGGAGAGAGATTCGTTAATATCATCTAATATATGAAGTAATTCATCATATTTAGATTCGTCAGAGTTAGGGGGTATGTAAAAAGTGCCGAAAAATATGTGTTTCCTGCCCGATTCAACTCGCACGAAAACATGTTCAAAGGAATTCGAATTTTTAGTTGCGATTAGTTCACTATTCAGGGGGTCCTTGACCGCTATAAAAGAACACCTCCACCTCTTGAGAGACTGGTAGAGTTGTAGTCTCTATCGCATCTGGATATCGTCCAGGTGGAGTCTAAGATCTCCTGGTTTACAAAAGTTTCATTTAACCACGTTTCTGTGATTACGAGTACATTAAAATTGCAAGTTTTAGAGTCAATGAAAAGGTTATTAAGTTTGCCTCTCATACCACTGCAATTGTGGTAAAAGAGCCTTATGTTCTCAGTTGGGTCAGGGGTAGTTGAGATGCGTGTTTTTGTCGGAGAAGTGACTAGTTACGGACGATAATATCTAGCCATTTCGTCCCGGCTCCTCTGCAATTGAGACACATGTAGTGATCTCATATGTGAGGCGTAGGTGGCGAGATCCTTCCTTACTTGCTCAGAAGAGATCTGGTATTACTCATGATAAACAGTGTAGAGCTTAAGCAGGGTATTCCGATCGATGGGGAGACCTTCTTGTTGGATCGAAATAATGAGGCTGGTCCTGGTCTTACCATTTACACAGGTAGAGTCAGGTTTGTTGTGCATATAAGCAAGAAAGAGCCTTACATTATCATAAATCCTATGATCTCTGAGACGAGATAATAGGTACCGACCCTCGGTTGAGCCTGCCGAAATTAAGGTGTTTTTGACGTTCGGAGGCTGTAGAGGGCCCAAGAAGTTTGGTTTGGTTGCAGTGATGGAAGAGCTCGCCAACATTGGTGTTTCTGCCACCACCGTAGGAGTATGAGGTTGTGGAGGATTAAGGGGAGGTTGATTGTTTATAGGAATCTCGGTAACATCGGAATAAGAACGGCCGCCGATGATAATATGGCTACGAGAAAAATTTGGGTATAAATCGCTATTATTTGTTTGTGCAGAGACGACAGGAGTACGGGTGGGAATGCTGTTAGTATTGGTTTTGATGATTTTAGAGTTAATGTTACTGTGGATATTAGGGGATTTTGCATGCTTTGTTAGTATGTTATTTTTATTTTTGGAGTTTTAACTACCTTAAATTTATTACTTAATCTGTAATTCCAGCGGCGGAGCGTTAAAGCATTCCATTTGAAAACATCCGAAGCAGAGTTGAGAAATAGCCATTCATATTTAGTGGCCATTGTTATTTTGAAGCTCCGTAAGTTGTCCTTATTGTTTATTTGCGAGACGAGTTCACAGCCAAGGATCTTAATAGAGAACTCGGTCTGGAACATATTCCTAACCCAAGACGGATTTGCTTGGAACGGTGCGCCGTTGAGGAGGTAAGCTGATCTCTGATTTGGAGGTACCATGGTGTTGGGAGTGTTAATTACAATACTCCGCCTCGATTTATTAGGTTGCTGTTTCGGCTCATTTTTCGATTTGACATTCACGGTGTTTTTCGCACTTAACTTTTTCAGCCTGCAATTCCATTCATCCAATGACCACGTTGTACCAAATTTACTAATGTTTTGTTCGGGAAGGTACAGAGGTGGTAAGGAATGCGATGGCTTCGATGAAACCGATAAGGTTTGTGTGTGCAGATTGGGTGCACCGAGGGCGAAATTTCCCGTAAAGCTGCAGTCGGTGGTAATTGTGGTAGTATCCTTGGGTAGTTGATCTCGTACCAGTTCATCCGAGAATGGAATTGCCTCCTTATCCCAAATAGGATTTTCGATGGACCTATTATGAGACGATGTTTTAATTTCGACAACCAGGGATTTTAAACTATCTAGCTCAGATTCGACATAATTAAACTGGTTTCTTAAGTGGTCATTAAGCTGTAACACTTTGTCATCGAATAATGAAAGCTTGTCAAGGCAATCTGAAGCTACACGAAGTATTTCGCTGTAGTCGTGATCGCAGGAGCTACCTTCTGAGTTCTTTTCATTAAGTTTTTTTATGGATGTTTTTATAGAATGGCTTTCCAGCCTTATAATATTTTTTAACTCATCCATTAATTCATTTTTAGTTGCAGCATTATCCGCCGGGGTGGATAAGTTGTCAAGCTTCAACTTAACCGATTCATAATTTTTTAAGTAATTCCGACAATTGTTGTCAATACGATGACGATCTATAGCACATGAAAGCTCGTCGATGTTTTCCAGCAAGAGTTGTGATTTTTTTTCTGCATTATTGGCTTTGACTTTGTAAGCTTCAAAATCTTCTTTCATGTTATTTACAGCTTCAGTCAAGCTCATTACATTGCTGTTATTAGATTTAATTGCCAATAACAAATGCGGAAGATTAATGGACTTACACTCAGGGCAAAAGAACTTGAAAGCTTTTTTAATTTCTTTAATATGTCGGGTGGTAGTGCGTGTAAGTCCGATGCATGATATATGAAAAAAGTTATCGCAAATTCCGTTACATGCAATCCATTCGCCTTCGTCAGCAGAAACAGCATCGGCTGCATAACAAGTCGCACTCATGCATTTATACATATTGAGTAATTACTTAATATTTTGAAAGTCCAAAGTCCAAATTAATTATGACACGAAAGTCAGTTAAATATGCATGAAACTAGCACAGATCCTGAAGGAAAACACTATAGTCACTTGACACTGGCACAGAATGAAAAACCGGGTATTTGTTTATATAGGGGTTTGAAATATAAATTGCACAGAAACAATAACAGAAACAAGACCAAAAGTGAAAATGCGGGAAGCGCGTCTACTAACGTTGACGGTTAACAGTTATGAGTTTTGGACCATTGAAATCGGTCAACAGGTTTTTGCAGAAAAATTCAAAAACCGTTAAAAATTGTCTTTTTTTAACATTTAATTATAGGGAATTTAATTATCGTAGAATCTTGCGGCAGGGCTTAAATTGTGGCCACTGATGGTACCTACCTACAATAAAAATTTCATGACAAAATAATGGTAACTTTTCGAGTAAATCTCAAAAATGTAAAAACCCCTGTTTTACGAAAAAAGGTTGAACAAGGCCCACAGTCGTCCTACAAGTTTTTTGATTGACCATTTGGCTCGCAAAGGGTTGCTCTACAACCCCATTTTCATGAAATGTATGTAAGGTTTGATTTAACACCTTTAAAACGCGTTTGAAAACAGACTCTTTTCTCGATTTTCAAAAAAAAACACCTGCCGGCGAAGGGGAATTGTAATATGGTGTGGGAAAGCTTTCTGCCGGCCGAGCTTCTTAGATCTAAATATTTTCGCGCGTTTTTACATATGACAGGAAAACTTTTGATATCTCGAAAACTACTGGAGGGAAATTGATGATTTTTTAAGTAGTAAAAATATACACCCAGAAATACAAAGCCATATTATTGATGCATTGAAAACGAAGATTAAAATTTGCTAATTATTTGTATTGGCATGTCATCATTTCCTATTTGTTTTTTAAATACAATGTGATGTGTCTTCCGCGTTTAAGGGATATGAGTATAATAAAACAGATTTGTTGCAATTTTAGTGTAAAATCTTTATCCTTCAATTGGGCCCTCCACCAAACTTCGATACAGAGCCCGTCTAAGGCACACTACGCCACTGATTTTTAACAATATACAAAATGTTTATTAACCCAAATCACATGTTTGTTATGATTGATATTATTCAGGTATGATCCAATCGTATAAGCTCCCATTCAAAGGACGAACATTCTAGCATGAAGGAATGATTCTTATAAGGGCATATGCTTTCCGCATCAGCTTGGACGATCACTTTTTTGCCTGGCCGATAAAGAAGTCACGAGCATGTACTCTTTAAATGCCAGAGGTTTCGAGAGACTCTTCTAAAAATGATTATGACCCCAGGCCGAAGTAATGCCTTTACGGCTAGTACCGGCCTAGACTCAAATGTCATGCGACAGCCGACAGGGTTGGTGAGTTTAGTCAGTAGGAATCTGACACTACCGTCTGGGTGCGGATCCCCGTGGTGTCTCCTGTCTAGGCATGGCAGCTTTAGACAAGCGGTCTCATACTTTCCGTATTGCTGGGCCGATGTAAGATTCTCACAACTCCCTCGAAAAAAAAAAAAAAAAAAAAACACTACTAACATTAACATTAAAAATTAAAATTGCAACAAATCTGTTTTATTATACTCATTTAAACGTGGAAGACACATCACATTGTATTTAAAAAACAAATAGGAAATGATGACATGCCAATACAAATAATTAGCAAATTTTAATCTTTGTTTTCAATGCATCAATAATATGGCTTTGTATTTCTGGGTGTATATTTTTACTACTTAAAAAATCATCAATTTCCCTTCAGTAGTTTTCGAGATATCAAAAGTTTTCCTGTCATATGTAAAAACGCGCGAAAATATTTAGATCTAAGAAGCTCGGCCGGCAGAAAGCTTTCCCACACCATATTACAATTCCCCTTCGCCGGCAGGTGTTTTTTTTGAAAATCGAGAAAAGAGTCTGTTTTCAAACGCGTTTTAAAGGTGTTAAATCAAACCTTACATACATTTCATGAAAATGGGGTTGTAGAGCAACCCTTTGCGAGCCAAATGGTCAATCAAAAAACTTGTAGGACGACTGTGGGCCTTGCTCAACCTTTTTTCGTAAAACAGGGGTTTTTACATTTTTGAGATTTACTCGAAAAGTTACCATTATTTTGTCATGAAATTTTTATTGTAGGTAGGCATCATCAGTGGCCACAATTTAAGCCCTGCCGCAAGATTCTACGATAATTAAATTCCCTATAATTAAATGTTAAAAAATGACAATTTTTAACGGTTTTTGAATTTTTCTGCAAAAACCTGTTGACCGATTTCAATGGTCCAAAACTCATAATTTTCGTCTTTTTAAGCACTATTATGTAGTATTTTTTGTTTTCCAAAACAACATATTTTTCGTACCCAAAACGTGAAAAAACGTGTTTTCGCTCCTTTTATTAGCTTTTTACCACCTGTTGCCCTGGACCAATTTTATCCAAAACACATTCATTGAATTCCTACGATTTTTCTCTTAATTATAGCGTCAAGAAATCGCAGGGTAGATTTATTTCAACTTTTTTTCTATTCTTCCTGGGCTATTACGTACATAGTCACTACGCAGCAAACAGTTACGTTATGTTTTATGGGTATCCCGAAGCTGATACGACTACTACAAATACACCACTAGCATCAAGCGCTAAAGCAGCAAGTTCAATGAGTACTAAGAAATGCGAACGTTCGCGCAGAAAAACTGGACGAACTATTCCAGCCTTTGAGTTTTGGGGTCATGCAAAAATTCCATTTACTCCAGAAAATTTTTTGTCTAATGAACAAAATAAGAAAAAATTTATAGAAACACTTTCAGAACGTTTTAAGTCTGAAAAAATCATTTGTAAACAAGCGGAAGAAGATGCTGATGCACTAATTGTTAATACAGCCATTGAAGTAGCTGAAGATCCACCGAAAATCGTAGTAATTTTTGGACAGGATATAGATCTTCTAGTCCTTTTAAACCAATTAAATTCAAATTATTCCGTTATTTATTTTCACAAACCGGGTACCGGTAATACAAAAGATTCGTTTTACACATCAAATAGCTTCAAACATGAGCAAGAAAAAAAACTTGTTGCTTTTTTACACTGTATTTCTGGATGTGACACGACATCCAGTTTTACTGGGAAAAGTAAAAAAACGATCGTAAAATTACTGCTTGGTAACCAAAATTTATCAAAACTGGCAGAAATTTTCTATCAGAGAAATGCAGCCAAACAAGCAATAGCTCAAAATGGACTGAAGCTAATAGCGTCTCTGTATAAGTGTAAAAGAAAAGATGTTTCCTTAAACGAATTAAGGTTTGAAATGTATCAAACCGCTGCAGCAAGATCTTCGTGCAATTTAGAAATGCTACCACCAACCGAGGGAGCAGCAGAACAACACTGTTACAGGATCTATTTTCAAATTCAGACTTGGCTGGGTAACGAACGAAAGCTACAGATTAGGGGTGGAAAACCCATTTAAACGAAATAACACCTAAATTTACCGAAAAGAAATTAATTCCTGAAAGTTTGCTTAAATCTATCTGCTGCAGCTGTGAAACTGGTTGTGACAGTAAAAGATGTGGCTGTCGAAAGCATGGAGTAAAATAACAACAACTGTTCAAATTCTGGAAATCAACCAATAGAAAATCTCAGCGATTCGGAGGAGATTATTAATAATGAAGATTGTGATGAGCTTGAGGACCTTCACGAAGTCGATGACTTTATTGAAGATTCTCAAGAGATTGAAAAATGTGTTGAGTTTCATGATCAACAGCATCTTTCCAAAAGAATGAGGTATGAATAATTCTTTTACAACATAACAGCATTCGAGTACGCGAACACACTTATTATTTAAACACGGCATAGTCTTTACTCATGGGCAATTGTATTTAGCAGCCAGTAGAGTGTTATACAATAAAATGTAATATGTGACATCAGGAAATAATAAAAGTTGGTTTTTGGCATTGCTTTTTCCAACTATAAAAAATTTGTTTCATTTTTCAATTTTGTTTTATTCTTTTCGAAAAAATTGTTTATTGAAGACTTATAGACTTAGAAAATGGTGCTCGAATGTCGAGTGCTGGGTTCTACCAGTAAGTTTTAATGTATAAGCCATCACAATACGTAGAAATATTTTTTTTGGCCTAAAACTGTAATTTTTTCCTTGCTTTCTTGGGTGAAATAATTGTTTAAACAACTTTGTTCACATCTGAAACTGTTACATGAAGCTCCCTTATAATATATTACATTAAATTTACAGTTTTGCGCCAGTCTTACAGCTTTATGTCAAAGAGAGATAAAGATTTAGCGAAGTTTACGGAAAAATCGATATTTGAAAAAGGATGTTTTTGGTTTTTCGAATTTTTATTGATGTTTTTCTATTATGACACTATCATTTTTTTACACCAGCTTAAAGTAGAGGATTCAACGAAAAAAACGGTCTTCAAAATTTTCAAAATCAAAAATTCGTTTGCCAACTTTTTTGATTGAAAATGGGGCCTTTTTTTAAATTAAGGTCATAAAAACAAAACTACACAACCAATCGCTTTGAAAAAAATTGGCTCTTTTCGAAACATGAAAATCTACATTTTCCTCAAATTTCATTAAAGTTGGATCATTTTTGTGAAAGATAAAAATGATAAACGAAAAACACGGTTTTTGACGCTTTTCTCCATTTTTTGAGGTTATGTCGGAAAATTTTTTGAACAAAAGCTCTAGATCTTTTAATTATCTACAACGTTTACATTTAACGTTTTTCGATAAGAGGTCTACTTTTTTCAGAAATCGCAAAAAAACACGTTTAACCCCCTAAAACTCAAATTTTGGCTCCCCCGCTCCCTTTCCGGTCATCTGCTGCGGTGCTCTCGATTTTTCCTTGTTTAAGTAGCATTTATCCTAAATTTTCGCACCTTCCATATACTGCTAAGAATTTTTCTAGTTTTTGGCTTTTTAAAAGCGTATCTGCACTGGTCTATTAATACTTATGAATCTGAGGACTTATGAATATCAATCAACAACAAAGCTCAAAATCGACACGAGGCAGAAATGCTGTGCAAAACAAAAAATTGGTGCGAGAACAGCAATTCAACGTAAATAACAATAAGTTGCTGATCAAAAAAAAATTTTAAAACCCGACTTCAGAGAAAGACCAATCCCGTTGCACAAAAAATGATGAAATAATTGTTTGTAATTCTTAACAACATTAATCCAATCAGAATGGATCTAGAAAGAAGAATCACTTTTGAAGACGGTGCTAACACCTGTGGGTGATGTATTAAGGGCATAACTAACAAAGAAATGAAAACAATTCCCGAAGTAAAGGCCCAATTATAATGAACGGATTTGAGCGCAACAAAACGGATTGAACTGTCAAATTGGTTTTCCCAGCACACATTTTAGACCTGACCGATTATAATGAACGTATTCAAGCGGATTCGGTCGGATTTAAGCGCATTCGTTTTTAAAAAGTTTAGAACTTGCCGCAGTGAAGTGTCAAACATTTAATAAACATAACCTTAAAAGTGAAAGTGCCAAAATGTTTACCTGTGAAGAACTGGTAAACGAAATTAAAAACTACGAAATTATATATAATAAAGCCAAAAGTGGCTACAAAAATAACAAAATCAAAGCGGAAATATGGGAAAGTATTGCTAAAAAGTTAAATAGCACAAGTAAGTAATATGCATTATATAGTTTTGTTATAATTATAATGAAACATTTTACAGCATAAAACGGTGGCGCAGCCTGAGAGACAGGTTCGTTAAAGAAAATAATAAGATGCACGCTCCTTCTGGTAGCTCAATGGAGCATATAATTACGTGGGAGTTGTATGACAGTCTCCTTTTTTTACGGGACCACGTCAAACCCAGGAAGTAAATGGTGATATATTAAAGTTTGCATTTTTGCTTATTGTTTAACTCTTTTAGAACAAGTGGAGTACCAGCTCATCTATTAGATGAATCAGAAGAATGCTCTTCTGCAAGCGCGGATGAGCCCCTTCGCTTTACAAAACGGACAAGAGAAAATTCCGTGAATGAGCCAGCCGAAGAACTTGAAACCGCGGTAGAATCGTTTAAAAGTTTCTGCAGCAGCCAAGCAAATCCGTCTGCTCTATAATATTCATGTCTGGCGCCGCGATCAAACTTGAACAACTACCACTGCAGCTGCAAAATAATGCCATGCTAAAGATAATGGAATACATTATAAAATTAGACAATTTCAGCAAAGGCCTTTCCACAGAAATGCCAACTTTATAGAAAATTTATTATTTTTATTCGTAATTCCAAAATTAATATGTATTTAGTTTAATTTTTTTTTGTTGAATGTTGAATTTCTTATTTTATTTTTGTTTGAATTCCTCGTTATGTGTATATAGTTTAAGTTCCATTGTTGAAGATCTCGTTTTTGTTT
Organism: Thereva unica; assembly: GCA_949987705.1. Lineage (NCBI taxonomy): Eukaryota > Metazoa > Arthropoda > Insecta > Diptera > Therevidae > Thereva > Thereva unica. The sequence continues at coordinate 29,460 of CATLJY010000117.1, forward strand.
TATTTATAACTCCAAAGTTATGTGTGGAGAAAACCTATTACTTTTTTTGCAATTCCAAAGTTTATATGTATATTGTTGAATTTTTTTGTTGAATATTGAATTTTTTATTTTATTTTATTCAAGTTTTCTTTAAAATAAAAATTAATTTAAATTCATAATTCAAGTGTTATATATAAAAATGAATCATTGTTTTGTATGTAATCGATGTTTGAAATATTGGCTGTATGAAATGACTGATTGAGTGTGGTTTATGTTAGAAGACCTCAATAGCAAGGTTTATGTATATAGTTTTCATGACTATGTCTGTTGGTATTTTTGTAATGGCGCTTGAAAAAGAATTGTCGATATCCTTATTGGGAATTTTTTCTTCGCATTTAATTGATATGATTTGTACGTGAAATCGGTTTGTTTTATTAAATGAAATAAAAAAAAGTAAAATCGTTCTAAAAAAGGATTGTAGCAGCGATAGTGGTGTCAAATTATAAATGCATTAACCGAAACGTAACAGTAGTAACGTTAGAATGCGTTTACATGTTACTCTCATTAATACACGGGTCAATATTTAACACTTGGTTAACAGGTTTGTTATCATACTCTCGGGGTGCATGGGTCTTGCTTCACCAAGATTAACTTATTATCTTTATATGGGATATCAACGGCAATGGCCGAGTAATGTTTCTTTATCTGTAAGGCATTTGTGCATGTGTTAGTTTTTAAGCAAAAATTTTTGTTGAACAAGGTACAATACTTCCCTCTCTTGCTATTGACCCAATTTTTATGTTAAAATGGACTTTATTTAGTAGTTTTCGACAAGGGCATATGTGAAAAAGAACAACAAATAGTGTCGGAAAGCATATGTCCAATATCAATATGGTCGTCAGATTTGTTCATAAATTTTACTTGCAATCCACAATGGGATGAGACTGAATCATGATGCATGTTAGAAAAATTCAAAGCGGTATTCAAGAGCATTGATTTCTGAAAATGTAATCGGGAACAATGGTTACCCAATGTATCTTCGTCGACCGACTAAGGTCAATGGCAAAGAGATAACTTGGAAGGTTATGTACGATTGTGAAGCTGACAATCGTTGGGTCGTACTCTATTCGCCATTATTGTCCAAGACGTTCAATGCCCTCATAAATGTTGAATTTTGCAATTCTGTCGAATCAATCAAATTCAAATATATAATGAAGGGGAGCGACATGGCTGTTTTTGGTGCTGCTAATGCAAATGCGATCGGCAAAATACAATATTAAATGGGACGTAATGTTAGCAATAATCTAGCGGTATGGCAATTTCTTTCATTCGCCATTCATAAAAGAAATGCAACTGTTGTTCATTTGGTTGGTCATCTAGAAAATGGTCAGCGTATATATTGTACAACGGATAATGCTGCGGAAAGAGCTGAATGGTAACCATCCACCACATTGATGGGTGCAGCGAGGCGCAACGGGCTCCAGCTAGTTTTGTTATAAATCATGAACAATGCGGGTTTGAGCTGGAATCGCACCTTCGTTAAGGAAATATGTTGACAAAATTTCTCTCAATTGAAAAGCACTTGCAGGTGCATTGCGGCATCGCGAACGGAGAGAGCTCATAGCAGAGGGTCCATTGCCTATTGCATTTCTCCATTCCCCATCATGAAGGTTGTTATCCTTATCTTCCCAATCAACAAACATTGGAGGACAATAGCTACTCTCGTCATGAAGCATTATGAAGTTATGTAATGCTACTGCTGCCAGAACAATTTTCTCCGCGTTTGCGGGATAGCATTCCAATCGATTTCGTAATACTCTCCATCGTGAAACTAGTATTCCGAATGCATTTTAATTACCCTACGAGCACGCGAAAGTCTGTAATTAAATATTTTTTTGTTATTGTCCAGGAGACTTCCAAGACAGGGTCTTAATAAATAATTTTTTAAAAGAAATGCCCCATCTCCAACGAAAAAATGAGGAAATGTTATTTCACTATTGGGTAAGTTACGGTTACTTGGTAATGGTAACAGTCCAGATAACAACTTTCGCTCAAAATAAGACTCGCGCAGCACCTCTGTAATAATAAAAACTACTAATACTTCTTAGCAAGATATTTTAAAAATTACCGCCATCACTTTGACTCCCGTAAGCGCCAACATTTACAGCCGTGAAAGAATATTTCGCGTCACAAATTGCAAGAAAAACAATGCTATAACCGTGCTTGTAATTAAAAAATTGCTACCCTGAATTTGGTGGGCAGGTAACATTAATATGTTTGCCGTCTATAGCTCCCACACAATTTGGCATATCCCATAGATTACAAATATCAGAGGCAATATCTTTAAAATTCTCTTCTGCTGGCTCGTCTACATACACCGGCGACACGTTTCCCACAGCACGGCACAAGTTTCTAAAATAATATTTCTGACTGTAGTTTTTCCTAATTTGAAGCTTCAAGCTAAAAACTGATGTGTTGTTCCTTGTGATAAATAACTGTAAAGAAAAAATAAGAATGTAACGGCTAGATAATTGTGTATGTACCAAAAATGTTTACCTCAAAGTTAGAGCAAGGCGAATTTCAGGATCTACAGGTTTCCTTATAGACTGTTGTTAGGGATCCTTTGACCAACTTTAATAAAAGGTCATATAATGAACGCCTCATTCTAGTGTGTAAAAAGAATTGTTCCGAGTCATTTTCTTTCATTTCCAAAAAGGTTGTGCTAAAATACCCGACCTCGTCTCGGTCTCCATAAATCGGACGGACAGACCAACGCTTAATTTTTCTCTTTTTTGATTTTCTTAATGCAATAGCACATTTATACATATTGCACAATAACACAAACATAGCACATACTTTCGTTTTGTGATAATTGTTAACCACTCCGTTCATTATTCGGCCTTTAAGAAGATTTGAGCGCACATTTTTTTAAGCTTTGACGTTTGAATCCGATCAGATGCGTTTATTATAACCAGTCAATTTCCTATCCGATCCAATCCGTTTTTTTGACATTCCAATCCGATCAAATCCGTTCATTATAATTGGGCCTTAAGAGTTAGTGCAATCAAAGTCAACTACTACTTGGCACCGTCTTCAAAAGTGGTTCTTCTTTCTAGATGCATTCTGATTGGACTAATGTTGTTAAGAATTACAAAGAATTATTTCATCCTTTTTTGTGCATCCCGGGATTGGTTTTTTTCTGAAGTCGGTTTTAAATTTTTTTTTTTACGTTTTAGTCCATTCATTTTTTTCGGGGGCAATATAAAAAAAATATTAAGGTAGATAGACACGGCACAAATAGATCGTTGCGTGTGACCTCAACTGTTCGGCTTGCACAATCTAAAATGTTTGGATTGTATAGTTGTTTTCAAACGTCGTGACATCCCGCGCATGTTCCCCAGCTAAGCTCTTAAAAATGTTTAAAAGCTCAGACAAAAGCTTCATTTAACTCCTCCTATCAAATCACTTGCTGCCATGTAATCAGTCGCGACTGCGTATTGCCAAAGGGAGGTGTATTTTTCTGGGACTTCAATGATTATTTAAACAATGTACAAATTATGACTGAAAAACACCCGTTTTTATATATTTTTTTTATTTGAAGGTTTTTGTATTTTACACATATGCTACAGAAATAATTTGTAGCAATTTCTACTAAAAAATACGAAATTTGCATTTTTATCACTTCGATTACTTGATTGTTGACATTTTCCGCCAGTCGCATACGCGCTTCTGCTTGGGGGGTTGTGTTGTTTGCGGCTGCGGAGAACTCTCAATTTATGAATGAAAATGCTCATATATTTAAAAGAAATTTTTCCAGCATTTCTTTTAATTTATTTTAAATTTAGGGATGAGAAATATTTAGCATAATTATAGTAAAATTATGCTTATTACGATGGATAAACTGACTTGGTTGAGCAGGAGTGTTACATGTATTTAAAAGCTCTGCTCAACACATATAAAGATTAATTAACTTTATTCATTCGGTATGCGCGCATCCCTTCCCAAATTATTTTGTTGAGTTTTTTCTGCGTTTGTTGCCGTTTTAACTAAAAAGCGGGGAAATGATAGAACAATATTTATAAAATTTGGCAATGAGGTGCGCAGAACTGTTAAAATTTTTTGTGTCACGGAGTTTGAAAAAATCTATATCAAATATGTCTCGGTGATGTTTGACAACTTGCTCCCCCGAACTTATTCGTTTCGTATGAACTTACCTTTACGATAAGTATGACACGATGCCTTACGTTTAATCGACGACTCAGCGTACGTATTACGAGAATGATTCTTCTTTTTAAATCCATTCTGAGAAGTATAACACGCCGCCGCGCCATCGAAAAAAATCGAAGCAGTAGCTAAATAGTTTTTGCAGTAATATATTTGCATATTTTCGGACGAATTAAAAAAAACTTATTTAATATGAAACAAAATTCTCCGGGGGAAATTAAAAGAAATATTTATTGTGAAGTCGATAGCTTACTGTAGGTACAATACTCGTCATACACTTTCATTTAATACCCATACCAAGGACGTTGTAAAGAAAAAGTGAGCCGCCATTTTGTGTTGGCCGCCATTTTGGGTTTTGAATGACGCCACATAGCGAAGTGTGTTCTACTTGTCACACCCTTTCTTTTGATACCCATGTCGAGGGTCGGGGAGCCCAATTGCAAAATTCGACTGCCATCTTGGAACCGCCATCTTGATTTTTTACAAAATGATTAGATTGTATTGTCATGCGAACTATACGTATGTGTAAAATTTTCAGTTGATCGGTTATACGGAAGTAGGTCAAAATGAAGTTGCAGGATTTGTTTACAGTAGGTACACACACATACAAATCAAGGAAATATAAGCTTAATTGCCATTGATATCGGGGAAAACAAATGTAAACAATAAAATTCTTTGATTCTTCACCCACGTCATGGTGTATTTCTTTATTCAATATAAGCCATAGTTTTTGAGCTGCAAATCAAAACTGTATGCCATAATTTCGTTATCATCGGTGTTTGTTCTGGAAGCAAATTTACAGACGTATTCATGTCAAAAACTTGTTTAGTATGAAACAAAATTCCGCACCGCGAGCCGAAGAATCAAACTCGCAGCCCCACAGAGCCCACAGACAAGAGTACTTCTCCCTAGGACTCTGCGCCATGGCAGATACTATCGGTGGTTGACTAATATGTTAATAAATCATTTCAGAAAGAAAGAAAAAGAAAACAATCGGGTTGCACCGACCAGGGCTTGAACCTGCAACGCTCGACGCCCCTGGATCGAGGATTCAACGCGCTACGTACTCTCCCACCGGCCTTCTAGCAGCTTTATATCAATAAAGTAATTTGTTCGGTACCTAAGAAATGTTAAGGTTGAACTAATTTTAACAGTTTTTTATGACTAACTTCGAACTCCTTTATCAGAATTTCGAAAAAATTTAATGGGACCACCGTGGGAAACTCCCCCTTCAAATGAACAAAAAAAAGCAAAAGAGTTATTGTGTTACAAAGTTATGCGTGAACAGGAAGACAATATACCTACACGTCGAGTAACCTCCTCTTTTTTTGAAGCCGGTTAAAAAAGATTCTACAACAAAACCATACCACGTGTAGCCAAAGGAAATATCGGTTTTTTTTTTCTAAATGCTACAAGCGGTACAGGAAAAACATTTCTTAGCAATTTGATTTCGGCGTCGACTCGAATGCAGAATGAGAGTGCATTTGCAGTGACATCATCAGGAATTGCATCAACGCTACTTAATGGTGGACGTACAAATACATTCAGTTCCCATTGTATTTGACAACCAGATAGAAACACCTACATTTAGCATCAGTAAAAATTCCCGCAGTCCTTGAAACGTGCAAACTTAAAATTTGGGATTAATGCACCATGGTCCATACAAATCGACAATTACACCCACATTAACCTTTCGTGTATGGATTAAATACAAGAGCACGTGCATTGCAATTTCCCCTTCGAAATTCGTTTACACACAGCAACACTCCCCCATAGCATCTGACCACGACATGCGTGGCTGGGATTGTAAATGAGCGGGTGATTTAGTTTAACGGAGTGACACTTTTCTTCTCGAATATATTTTCGTTGTAGGATTTGAGATTCTCACTGCCCATGGAAAAAGCAAGTTTTGAAATTCCCAATTGTATTGGCGCGCGCCATACTATTGACTTTTGGGTGCAGCGGGGCGCACCTGGCTCCAGCTAGAATAAATATAAAAAGGAAATTTTAATTTCAATTTTTTACTTCAAAGTATAGACATAATAGGAAAAACTGGACATGTTAATTAAACTTCAACTTTTAACAATTAAATTCACTCGAAATCACATACCGCAATAAAAGGATTATCGTTTTAATATAAATATAAAAAAAAGACCACACTTGTACTCACCTGATTTTTCCGACAACAGGTTAAAATGAAGGAAATAAGGATAATTTATAGGAAGAAATGTGCACTTAATACTTTGGTACTGTTAAGTTTGTAAGGTGGTAGCACCAGTAAAGAATTATATCTTGTATCGAAACTAGCAGATACAACTAGAGGTAAAGTAGTAATATCTTAAGCGTTAATGTTATTCGGTAAAACACAGTAGTTTGTTTTATATAATTTTCTCTTTATATAAAACAGTTACTGACTGATAGACAACGCAAAGCCCAAACCGCGGGATATAAAGTGATGAAATTTTGACAATGCTTCCCTATGATGGCGTGGACGCGATTTTAAAAAATTTATCACCCAAGGGGGTGAAATGCGTTTGAATAGGTGTATGAGGAATATTTTTCCCTTAGTCAAATTTTCTTCAAACTTAATATAAAAACTCCACGCCAAAAACAATGAAACTCGCGTTTAGGAATTTTTCGAAATTCAACCTCTGTGGAGGTGAACAGGGTGGAAACAATTGTTCGAGAAGTTATTTATTATAACCTTTTATTTAACTTCCAAGGTTTGTTAGTTTGTTTAGTTCAAATATTGCAACTTAATTTTGACCCACTTTTATATAACTGATCAACTCACACACATATGCATAGTTCGCATCACAAAGCAATCTGACCATTTAGTAAGAAAATCAAGATGGCGGTTTCAGTGTGGCGGCCACTTTTTGCAATAATGTTTCCCGACAACCCAACATGGGTATCAAATCAAAGGTCATGACAGGGAGATTACAATTAGCTGTGGGGCGTCATTTCAATATAAAATGGCGGAATACCTATAATAGAGTAAAAAGAGAGTAAATAGAGTAAACAAATAACCCATCAACTTAAAATTTTGGCGTAGTTCGTGTGACAATACAAACTGACCATTTTGAAAGGAAATCAATATAGGGAGTCCAAGATGGCAACAGGTTATTGGAGTTGTTTTCTCCGAACACCCGGCATGGGTACCAAACGAAAGGATAAGACAGATAGAATATAGTAAGCTATCTGACGTCATTTTAAATATAATATGGCGGCCAATATGTTAGCTAGCTTTTAAGAAAAAACAAAACCCTGCAAACTTATCGAAACGAAGTTTATTTCATGACTAACTATTTTATCGAACACAGGTTTTACATGTGTTTTTTTGTTACAGGAAAACAAAGTAAGCATAAGGTATATAAGGTACAGGTACAGTACAGAGTCATGGACATTGTTCTCTAACCCTTCCCCTCAATGTCCGTGGCTCGACTGAGTCCTAATAAAATACAAAATCTTTTATGTTTTTCCTTTGCTAAGGATTTCGTTAGTATGTCTGCGACCATTCCTTCTATCTATCTATGTGCCCCTTAATCCCTCGTGGGACATAGGGCGGAAACAGTTGCCCTCCAGCGGACTCTGTTTTGCGCGACAGCTCTTAGCTCTGACCAGGATCTCCCAGTAGTTGCGGCCTCTGCTAGTAGGGTTCTCCTCCACGTTGTTCTAGGTCTTCCAACTCGACGGGATCCTTGCGGGTTCCAGTCAAGGGCCTGTTTGGCTAGATTTTCGTTATCGCGTCGCAAGGTGTGGCCAACCCAATTCCATTTCCTTCGCCTGATTTGGTCGTCTATCCTTTCTTGGCCGGCACGGCGCCATAGCTCTTCATTTGAAATTCTATCTTGCCAGCGGATTTTTAGGATACGACGTAGGCATCTGTTTATGAAGACTTGTAGGCGCCCTGTGATGAATTGGGTGACTTTCCATGTTTCGCTACCGTATAAAAGAACTGCCTTAACGTTGGAGTTGAACAGCCGCAATTTGGTGTTGGTTGAGATCTCCGTTGATCTCCATATGCGGAACAAGCATGCATATGCGCTTCGTGCTTTATTTATTCTGGAACTGACGTCTTCTTCTGCACCACCATTTTCGGTAATAATACTACCGAGGTAGCAGAATTTATCTACCAGTTCCACGTCACGGTTATTCAGCGCAGTTCGTTCAAGTGTGTTTGCATTTATCCGCATTTCTTTGGTTTTATTCGGATTCAGCCTTAAGCCTGCTAGACTACTTTCTGTTGCCAAATTGTTTAACATGTTTTTTAGCTCCTGATGTCTGTGGGCCAGCAAACAGATATCATCTGCGTAGTCGAGGTCCTTAAGGCGATCTAGCAAACCCCACTGTATGCCGCCTGTTCTACTATCTAGAGCGCCAACAAGAATGTCATTTATTACTATAAGAAATAGTAATGGGGATAGTAAGCATCCTTGTCGTACTCCTGAACTCACCTCAAAGCTGTCGGATAATTTTCCGTTATGGAGAACTCTGCATTTGGAATTGTTGTATAGGGCTTTTATCAATTCTATTATCTTATCCGGCAGTCCACGTCGCCGTAATGCCTGCCATATAAAGCTCCTATTAACCGAGTCGAACGCTTTCTCATAATCTACGAAAGCAAGGTAAAGGGGGGATCGGAATTCAGTAGACTGTTCCACTATTATTCTTAAGGTGTTGATGTGATCTATACATGAACGGCCCTTCCTGAATCCGGCCTGCTGCCTTCTAAGCGTTTGATCTACTGCCTCTCTTATTCTTGATAGTATAGTGTGGGACAAGATTTTACCCACAGTAGATAATAGACAGATGCCTCTCCAGTTGTCGCATATTGTTAGATCCCCCTTTTTGGGTATTTTGACTATGATACCTTCCGTCCAATCCTCCGGAAAGGTACAGGTGTTCCATGCTAATTCGAGGATTGGCTGAAGCGCATCTGCTATGAGGCTTGAGTCGGCTTTCAACAATTCTGGCGGGATGCCATCTTTTCCAGCTGCTTTACCATTGGCCATCGCATGAATTGCGGTTACTATTTCCGTCTTGGATGGGGCCCGGGTGTTGATTCTTATCGGCTGTGCATTGTTGCATCGGTGGTACATAATTAAGTGATATTATTAAGTCCTTATACATTTCCCGAATGTGGTGATAGTTTACATTAGTGATGAGCAAAAGTGGTCTTGTTCTTGCAGTCTTGTCTTGTTCTTGCACATTTTGCAAGAACAAGAACAAGACTTAGTTATGCTTGCAAGAACAAGAACAAGACTAACTGTGCAAGAACAAGACCCAGAGCAAGATTTCTTGCAAGATTCTTGCAAAAATTCCACCTAAATTCATTCTATTAAAAACAAAAAACATAAAATTGATTATTATGCTCAATTAATTATTATAGATACATGTACATATATGTGTGTATATTTAGTATGATAATTGTAAAAGCATTTGTACATAAGTACATAATGACTATGCATGTCAACGAAATTCAGAATCAATATTTTTGCATTTCGAAGCAAAATTTTCCGAAAAGATTTAGGTAGATGTTCCACACTGCCTACTCTTTTTTATCCAATTGGGTGGTCTGTTACTTTAATTCAATTCCTGGGGTTTAGGAAACTAGTCCTTCTTCTGTTAAATCCATACAAAAATGAAGATTCCTCATATTATATTAAGATAAAAATAAAGTTTAAAAAACCGACTTCAGGAAAAAACCAATCCCGTGATACACAAAAAAGGAAGAATACCTACTACATGCGAGAAAATACCTTGGCCTTGCAGTTTTGTCTTGCCTTGTCTTGGTCTTGCACATTTAGTAAGAACAAGAACAAGCCTAAGGTATATTTGCAAGAACAAGAACAAGAACAAGACTTAGGTATGTTTGCAAGAACAAGAACAGGAACAAGACTTAGGTATGTTTGCAAGAACAAGAACAAGACAGACTGAACAAGAACAAGGCAAGAACAAGACTAGATTAGTCTTGTCTTGTTCTCGCGTTTGCTCATCACTAGTTTACATCAATGTGCTTACTCCGCTGATGATGCACAGGATTCTTTATTAGTTGCAGTGCACTTAAATTGTCTCCATTCAACACGGTAGCACCTTGCACAAATTTCGCACACGAAAGTTCACCTATAATACGCCTGAGATGGATAGATTCCCTCGCCGCTGTTGACATTGCAATGTACTCCGCTTCTGTGCTACTCAATGCCGTCGAACTCTGCTTCTTTGCCTGCCAAGACACTGCTGATCCTGCCATCATGAAAACGTATCCAGTATAGGACTTTCTGTCCTTTATATCAGTCCGCATCTACAAACGCATGAACTGGTTTACCAGTTTGTTTATAAGCAGTCCCATGTCAATTGGCACCAGTTGAGCCCTCTCTTTCAATTTCCATCCCTAGATAATACGTCAACTCACCGTTATCTACTATGTCGAATTCTTCTTCGATTTTCCTTTTAAATTTTTCTATCAATTCTTTATTTGGTGCCACCAACATTAAATCATCTACGTATACCGTAATTATGGTGATGCCCTCGTCCGCGTTATTAACATGTAAGCAAGGGTCACCTTCGCATTGTTTGAAACCGTTCTTCTTTAAAATTTCATCAACTTTTGCATTCCACTCTTTTCCTGACTGTTTTAGGCCACATAAGGCCTTTTTTAACTTTAGGACTTTCTGCGGGAACTGCGGATCTATAAACTGCTCGGGTTAATACATATACACATCTTCGTGTAGGTCCCCATTCAAGTACGCTGATGTGACATCAATCTTATGAATATGCCACCCATATTCCACTGCTATATCCAAGACCAGCCTTATTGTTGAGTATTTGGCAACTTTTTTTTTTATGTGAAAGACTAGAGTCACAGGAAACGCCCTTTATACTGTGTCGACAATCTATTTTCTTCATATAGAGTGCAATGTCGAACAGCAGCTCTGGTCGGGGAAGAAAGGAACTGCCACAACCTACCCGTGATATTTTTTAGTCCACCTACTTCCAACCATTACTGTCGCGACTTTTGACATCGGGGCATCGAGAAACAACTCGCTGGAGTGTTATGCCTCCTGAAACGAGTTGAATCTCATCAACCAACCGATGACATGCGCTTTTTGGTGGAGCGGGGAAGGGCTAAGAAAGGCTATGACAGGAGGGATCAGGAATGTAGAGAGGGAAGAAGAAAGAAGGAAAGTTAAGTGGATGGGAAAGTGGAAAAGGCGAAAGACCGTGGGGCTGGCCGGGATTCGAACCCGGGACCTCTGGGATAGTAGCCAGGCGCCTTACTCCCTAGGCTACCGAGGCCCCCAACTGGGGAGAATGTTTCACTATAATTAATACCATACCTTTGCGTGCACCCTTTGGCTACTAGCCGGGCTTTATATCGTTCAATTTCCCCAATATTATTCCGTTTGATGTTGAAGACCCACCTGCTACCAACAGGTCGATGGCCGTCCGGTAAGCTCACTAGCTCCCACGTACCTTTGTTGATTAGGGATTTGTATTCATTTTTCATTGCACTGATCCAATTTTGTGCATTTGGTCGCGAGAGTGCTTCTTTGACATTTAACGGATTAGTTAAGTCTTGCCCTAGACTGGCGACGTTCAATACGTTATATTGTTTGGCTGGCCTTCCTGGTTTGCCTGTTCTTATTTTTCTAGGGCGTCCTGGTCCAATCCGTTCCTTCTTTTGTGCTTTATTGCATTCTTCTGTGCAGCTATCATCTTCATAAGCTTTTCCGCTCTCTTCTGCGCAGTTATTATTTTCGATAGCATTTTCGCTCTCTTCTGCATAGTTATCATCTTTGCTCTCTTCTGCACAGTTATCATCTTTCTTGTCATATAGTTCAATTGGATCTACAACGACAAAATCTTTTACTACATTTGTTTCTTTAGACTTACCGTCTTCCTCTATGAACATCACATCTCTGCTGATACACACTTTATTGTCGTTAAGGTCCAACAGCCGGTAACCTTTCGAAGTGCTTGAATAGCCCACCATTATGTATGCACACTTTGACCTGCCCAGCCTTTTATCCATTGCCACTGCTCTACACCCAAAAATCCTTAAGTGGGAAATTTTCAGCTTTCTTCCATGCCAAACTTCATAAGGCGTCACATCTTCTAACGCCTTAGTTGGCGACCGGTTTCGAAGATACACTGCCGTGTTCACCGCCTCCGCCCAGAGGTTCTCATTAACTCCTGAATTTATTAACAGGCACCTAGCTGCTTCCACAATTGGTCGGTTAGCTCTTTCCGCTACCCCGTTCTGCTGTGGTGTGTACGGTACTGTCAACTGCCTTTGGATACCGCACTCATTCAGGTAATTTGAAAAATCTTGACTCAAATATTCTCCTCCATTATCGCTCCGCAGAAATCGGATTTTTCGACCTTTCTCAGCTTCAACGCGGTTTTTAAACAACTTGAATACGTCAAAGACTTCTCCTTTTGTTTTGATAAAATAAACATATATTTTTCGAAAAAAATCGTCAATGAAGGTCACAAAATATCTGGATCCTCCAATGGACGCAGTCCCCATAGGTCCACAAACGACTGTGTAAATCAAGTCCAATAAATGTTTTGACCGAACTTCTGAACTTTTAGATGCTTGCACATGTATTTTTGCTCTCATACAGGTGATGAAATGAAGTTTTTCGGGAATTGATGATAATTGTAACCTTACCACCATGTTCTTTGAAGACAATTGACGTTATATCCATTAGATTTAGATGACCGTACCTCTCATGCCACTTTTGAACTTCGTCATTGCAATTCTGTCCATAGTACAATTTATTTTGTCTTACCTCATGACAATTCCTCACTAAGTACAAATCGCCTTTCTTATATGCAGATAAAATCACGTTTCCTGCTTTATCGGTTATTATGGCATCATTATCCTCAAATGTGACTTTATTCGATTGTGCTGCTTTAGCAACCGATATAAAATTACTATCAAGTTCGGGCACGTATAGCACATCTAACAATATACATATCTCACTGCAAATTGTGTTCAATTGCACCTTTCCTACTCCAGTGGCAAGGACATAATTATCTCCCGCTAACTTAACATATTGGTTTAAGCGGCGGAGAGAGATAAAACTTGAAGGTTCACAACACATGTGTGCAGTCGCTCCACTGTCCAGACACAATTGATGCTTATCATGCTCAACGATAACAACGCTAAGGCCTTTTCGTCCTTGGACTTCCATGCGGCCATATTTTCCGGAGCCACATTTTCCGGCTTCATGCTTTCGTTCACATATTCCCAAAGCTCCGCATGTACTAGGACACTCTTCATCTGGATACGCCATCCATCGTAGTTCTTCTCATCTTGTTTTTCTATTTGATATAGTGAGCTACCCATTGCTCACTATTTACTAAGAATCTTTCTTTTCCTTCTTCAATAATCGCGGCCTGGGCCCATAACCTATGTTAGCTAGCTTTAAAGAAAAAACAAAACCCTGCAAACTTATCGAAACGAAGTTTATTTCATGACTAACTATTTTATCGAACACAGGTTTTACATGAATGTTTTTTTACAGGAAAACAAAGTAAGCATCAGTTATATAAGGTACAGGTACAGTACAGAGTCATGGACATTGTTCTCTAACACAATATAAAATGGCGGAGAAATTATAATAGACTAAAAAGTAGAAAATAAAAATAGATAGTTTTAAACGAAATGTTCCAGTAATAATAAAATATCAATATAGGTAAAGAGCGCTAAAGTGGTGAAAGAGGGGCTCAAAATTTGTGAAACTCGAAATGGTAGCACCGCGCCGCAACGTCATTGACTTCATTTAGGATTCGTTTTTGATTGCTTGAAAATGTATTGCATCCACTTAAATGAACGAACCTACTTAACGAACGTTCGTTAAATCCTAAACTAATAAGGCCCAACTGTAAAGCACGTAAGAAACGCACGTCTGCTTACGTGCGAAATTTCGTTAAACGCAAAACCGACTTAATTCGAGAATTCGACTTGTATTCGAAAAAACTTCAAAGTTTAAAATTATTAAAATGTATGAATATTATTTATTGACTATTAAAACTTGACTATTAATATTTGCGTATTATAAATACAAAATCGTGTTTATTTTCAATTAGAAGAAATTTCTCATCAAAATCGCTACGCTATATACACATTTGAACCATAACATTTTCCATAGTGTTTTTTCTTTAAAACGCAACAAAACAACAACACAAAATCAGCTCTTATGGATGTAACTACCAATGGGCCTATTCACACGGTGCGTATTCATGGCAAGTAAACCCGGTTTTATAGATGAGAGATATAGAATACCCCTTCTTTTTTCTACCTTCTTCTTTCTTAGCTCTGCAATTTGTAAAGGCATTTTTTTTAACATTATAATTGTGTTCTTCAACCAGTGCGGTTCAAATTTATCATTTTTATCCGTGTGAAGTGAGTGATTATTGCAATAATAAAAAACATTAAAATGACTGACAATTGGACCAAGGAGCAGACGCGATATTTAATAACATTGCACAGACAAAGTGAATGTCTGTACAACCACCAATACTATTTAAATAAAAATAAGCGTCATCTAGAATTACTAAATATGCAGGCTGAAACGAGACATTTCAAGCCTGACGTGACCGTGCAGCAAACTAAAAGCAAAATTAGGACAATAACAAACCAAGTCTCTAAGCAACGGCAAAAATGATAAAATCAAGACGAAGCGGTGCAGGAACCTGTGATGTTTATAAACCTACACTGTGGTGGTCTCGACTTCCTTTTCCATTTGAATGATGAGAAGATGGGACAATCCAACATATATTTTATAGAAGTGAATACTATCCAAACAAATTAAATATTTAAAATTATTTAAATACATTGACAGCAGGGATCGTAACTGTTATAACTTATGTCGAAAAAATCAAAAAATAATAATTATTTTGAAATATATATGATTTAAGACAACAGTAACAGTTAAATTTTACCAAAAATAATAAAAGTTATTTTTAACTCTAATTTTTGCCTAGTATTGTTTTAAATCTTTTAAAACTGTTATTAAAGATTTTTGTTTTTTTCTGTCCGAAATAATAATTAAAATGGACTTTTATTTTTAAAATCAAAAATAACTGTTAAAAAAGATTTTTTTTTTTCTGTCTTTTAAAGATTTTTATTTTTCCAGTTTTTCTATAAAAGTCTTTGAAGACTTTTATTTTTAAAATATAAAAATAAAAGTCTTTTTCTGAAAACAGATAAATAGTCCATTCAAAACGTTAAGAAAATCGAATCCTAAAGGTCTTTGGGGTCGCTGATCACGAAAATCGGGGTCCTGCGGTCCTAAAACATGGGCGTCACCCTCAAAAATGCAAAAAAAACACCCCTTTTTGGGGGCTTTTTCGCGATTGTTTCGATAATAATGAAAACTAATGCAATGAAATACTCTTTTTTAATATTTATTTGCGAAGGTGGTTGATTTGTCCAGTGTTGGGCAAAATTTAATCTGATTGATGATTAATGATTGCGACTAAAAGCTGTAGTCTGTAACCATGATTAGAGATTGATATATTTAATCAGAGAAGTAATCATTTTAGGTGATTGATGATTGATCAATTTCAACCGCAATCATGATTAAATGATTAAAATTTTAGATTAAAAATGAATTTTTTTGGAGATGTTAAGTTTTAACGTTGGATTTCTATTCTTTAATGTTTTATTTGAATATTTTATTTTGTGAATCCGTCAGTTAAGAGTTTTGTGGTCAAAATTTGTGAATTAAAAAGTGGGAATAATTTTGGCAATTGTGCTCCGATTGCACTGAAAATCGGCCCAGAATTTTTACATTTAAGTACTGTAATTTTAAAATTATCTTTTATATTTTATTAGCTCATTTTAAAAAGCATGTTTGTAGTTTTTGTTGTGAAAACTTTTTAGGCACATTGGGCAATTCTCCGTCACGGTCATTTTTTATGCGTACCGTGGGAAAAAATTTCCTCTGGGGATTTCAGTTTTTATTGTATGAGTTATTACTATGTACTACGTAATATATACTATGTTTTATGTACTAAGTGTGTACTATGTATTAGGTACTATGTACTCGGACTATGAACTGTGCGCAATGATTATGAACTATGTATTATGCAGTATGTACTACGTACTGTATGCTATAAACTATGTATTATGTACTATGTATCAGTGTTGGGCACAATCAACTAATTTTTTAATCAGGCCAAATCATGATTAAAACCAATAATGATTGAGGATTAATGATTATGAAATCTATTCTAAACCTGGATTGTGTTCCCATTGTATTGAATATCAGTATCGGGAGGTTTTAAGGGCTCCCAATAACGAATTTGTTGTCAAAATGGCGGACGAATTTTGGGAAATGTGTTCCGATTGTACTGAAATTCAGTATCGGGGGGTTTGAAGGGTTCCAAATGACGAATTTGAGGTCAAAATTTTAAAATTCAAAATGGTGGACAAGTTTTGGCAAATGTGTTCCGATTGTACTGAAATTCAATATCGAGGGTTTTGAAGGGTTCCAAATGTCGGATTTGTGATCGAAATTGTAAAATTCAAAATGGCGGACAAGTTTTGGCAAATGTGTTCCGATTGTACTGAAATTCAGTATGTGGAGGTTTGAAGGGTTCCAAATAACGAATTTGTGGTCAAAATATTAAAATTCAAAATGGCGGACTAGTTTTGGCAATTGTGCTCCGATTGTATTGAAATTCAATCCAACATAATGGTAAATAGCGTGCCAAGGTATGAAATTATAATTAGTAAAATTTGGAAGTCTCATTTTAATCGAGGTATTTCATCTCCAAGATTCAGAGACCCACTTATGTTTAAATTCTTCTTCTTTGTCGGCTCTACAACCGAGATCCGGTCCTGGCCTCTCGCAACTGTCCTCTCCACCGGTCCCGATTCTGATCCGGTGTCATCCAGTTTGGCATCCCTAATCTCTGAGCATCCTGGTCTACACCACCCTTCCAACGAAGGCTGGGTCTCCTTCGCAATCGCACCCCATAGGTCCTACCGCAGAGAACTTACGAGCAGGCTCATTTTCTTTCATACGAAGTGTTTCCTCCCGAACACGGCTAAGAGGTTTGAGTGCTTTTTGCTAAGCACCCTCGTTTCAGATGCATATGTGAGTACAGCTAAGACCATCGTCTTATATAGTAAAAGTTTAGACGTTATAGTTAGATGCTTGGATTTAAAGAGCCTTGACAGACTGTAGTAGGCTTTGTTGGCTTTTAGCAGTCATGCGCCATTTTGAATTTAAATATTTTGGCCACACATCCGTCATTTGGAACCCCTAAAACCCCGATACTGAATTTCAGTACAATCGGAACACATTTGCCAAAACTCGTCCGCCATTTTGAATTTTAAAATTTTGACCACAAATTCCTCATTTGGAACCCTTCAAACCCCCCGATACTGAATTACAGTACAATCGGAACACATTTCCCAAAATTCGTCCGCCATTTTGACAACAAATTCTTTATTGGGAGCCCTTAAAACCTCCCGATACTGATATTCAATACAATGGGAACACAATCCAGGTTTAGAATAGATTTCATAATCATTAATCCTCAATCATTATTGGTTTTAATCATGATTTGGCCTGATTAAAAAATTAGTTGATTGTGCCCAACACTGATACATAGTAGATAATACATAGTTTATAGTATACAGTACGTAGTACATACTGCATAATACATAGCTCATAATCATTGCGCACAGTTCATAGTCCGAGTACATAGTACCTAATACATAGTACACACTTAGTACATAAAACATAGTATATATTACGTAGTACATAGTACTAACTCATACAATAAAAACTGAAATCCCCAAAGGAAAATTTTTCCCACGGTACGCATAAAAAATGACCGTGACGGAAAATTGCCCAATGTGCCTAAAAAGTTTTCACATCAAAAACTACAAACATGCTTTTTAAAATAAACTAATAAGATATAAAAGATAATTTTAAAATTACAGTACTTAAATGTAAAAATTCTGGGCCGATTTTCAGTGCAATCGGAGCACAATTGCCAAAATTATTCCCACTTTTTAATTCACAAATTTTGACCACAAAACTCTTAACTGACGGATTCACAAAATAAAATATTCAAATAAAACATTAAAGAATAGAAATCCAACGTTAAAACTTAACATCTCCAAAAAAATTCATTTTTAATCTAAAATTTTAATCATTTAATCATGATTGCGGTTGAAATTGATCAATCATCAATCACCTAAAATGATTACTTCTCTGATTAAATATATCAATCTCTAATCATGGTTACAGACTACAGCTTTTAGTCGCAATCATTAATCATCAATCAGATTAAATTTTGCCCAACACTGGACAAATCAACCACCTTCGCAAATAAATATTAAAAAAGAGTATTTCATTGCATTGGTTTTCATTATTATCGAAATAATCGCGAAAAACCCCCCAAAAAGGGGTGTTTTTTTTTTTGCATTTTTAAGGGTGACGCCCATGTTTTAGGACCGCAGGACCCCGATTTTCGTGATCAGCGACCCCAAAGACCTTTAGGGTTCGATTTTCTTAACGTTTTGAATGGACTATTTATCTGTTTCCGCAAAAGACTTTTATTTTTATATTTTAAAAATAAGTCTTCAAAGACTTTTATAGAAAAACTGGAAAAATAAAAATCTTAAAAAGACTTTTATGCAAGACAGAAAAAAATAAAAGTCTTTTTTAACAGTTATTTTTGATTTTAAAAATAAAAATCATCTCATAACAGTTTTGAAAGACTTTTCAAATAAAAAACAAAAATAAGTGTTTTTAATGACCTAAAACTTTTTTAGTTAAATATAACTGTTATTTTTTATTTAAAAATTTAAAATTAAATTTAACTATTATACTTGACTTTTATAATAAAAATCTACAATTTAAAAGTAACCCCACCACCGCGTAGAACTCGCTATTCTGAGTATCCAGTATAAATTTTATGCAGATCAGACAACATTTACTATTTGATTTTTTAAGTCAAAAATACAAATATAACTGTTATTTACGATCCCTGATTGACAGTTATTAAATTGTTTCTTTGTAGGACAAGCAGCATGATGGATCCGATAATGTGGAAGTGGCTGAAGAAGCTGGAGAATCCCAAATTTCTGTAAGTATACTTATTACGTTATTTATTATTTTGGGAAGAATTTACAATAACAATCACAGTCAGTTTTCCCATTTATATAATTTTCTTTGGAACAGAGTAAATTTCAATTTTTATATACTGGTGTGTGACTGGTTTTTAATGTTACGTCTTTTGTATTTTTTCAGAAAAAAAAAACCAAAACAAATGTAGTGGCCACGGAGTTAAAAGAAACGGCCCAGAAATCGTTGGATTTAATCTCTATTTAGGGCTTCGATAGCCTGCCTCTTTATAAAAACTCAGTGAGTGAATGAGACGTTAGAGAAAAAGACTGCAGTGAAAATTCAATATTCAACAATTTATTATAAACTTCTTCAATTAAACTTACTAACTAAAATTATTAATATAATTCAATCTTTCTATTTTAAATTTACAAACTGCTTCCTCTGCTCTGAAGTTTCTTCTAATTTCATATAGTCGTGTCTGCAGAACCTTTGGTTGTTGCAAAGCTTTCTCCTTGTATAGTTGAGATTCCTTAAACTTTGGATGGTCGTGACTGTAGATATCCCTGACTGTGGTGCGGAACCTTGCTGGAACTTAAATTGATTTATTAATTTATTTTGATATTTGCATTAGCCTCAGGGCAACTAATGCAACCAAGAACTGTACTGCGTCAGTGGAACCTGGTGGGGAGCTTCGGGATTTGTATCGCGTCAGTGGACCCTGGTGGGGAATCGCAGAACTCTGTTGCAAGTTGTGTTTTTCCTTTGTGTTTGTGTCGTTTGACATTTGACATGTCATCGTTGGGTAAGTTATGTTTTTGTTTTTGGTTTTGTATTTTAATATTAATTAATTTTACATATATTTTTCAGGGTACTGGTGGGAGCTGTGAGTTATGTTGCGGTGGAGCTTCAGGGTTGTCAGGTGAGTGGTTTTTTTTTTGTAAGAACTATTTCTTTGTGGTAATTTTGTTTGCATTTTAGGATGGATACTGTCGGCGGTTTGTCTTTGATTTGAGGGACACGGGAACTATTGTAAGGTAAGTATGTTTGGAAATGTTTATTTTATTATTTGATAATATATATATTTTTTTAGGAATACTAAGACTGAACAATCTCCAAATTTTTCAACAGTAAAAACGCCGTGAGGAGATTTATTCTGCGAATTGCTGTGCCAAAAATTAAAAGGATTAAGCTTCAAGAAAGTCTAGACGATCTGGAAATTGAGATTCTGAATCTGGTCAACGAAGCAAAGAAAAAAGAAGTCCTTCGAGTCCTTCGGTGACTGGAGAGCAATTCCATTCACATGATCCACGCCGATTAGTTTCAACAGTAAATCGCCTTCCGGAACATCAAGAACATCTAGTTTAAATAGCAATGTGATGTCAATACATTCGACTCTGTAAGGACATCGTCCTACTACTTCCGGTATTACTTAGCTAAGGTGATAGGTTTCAAAAAAAAAAAAAAAAAAAAAAAAAACAATCGACTGAGGCTAAGTAATGAAAAAAATAAAATATAATTAGTTGTCAATTTGAAAAATCAAAATAAGAATATATCGAGTTTGTGATAAGTCAGTTTTAATTAATTAATTTAAAATTTAAATAATAACCAAAAGTTCGATTAATAAATGTAGTACAATATGCACTACATACATATATGCAATTAAATAAAAATATATAATTGTTATAAAGATAAAATAAAGTGTTAAAAGTAAATGAATAAAAATAAACTTATAAAAATAACGTGTTCGTTTATTAACCATTAATAACGAAAGTCCTAAAGTTTTTTTTTATATGATAGTATAAGCTTAGGTGTCATCCTTTGTACTACTAGTCCGTCATGTCATACACGTCATGGTGCAATGTCTAGTAGTAATCTTAGCTCGAAGGATAGAGAGAAAGATAGGATAGATTAGGGGAGTCGGGTGAGTGTTGGAGGAGATGGTGGTGAACCTTGTGCTTGAACTCTTGGGTGTTGTAAGAGTTCGGGAATATTGACTGAGGTAAGTTTTTCCACAGTCGCGTTGTTCTTGTTATAAACGAATTTCTAAATCGGAGTGTGCGCGTAAGGGCTGTAGACTATAAGGGTGAGCCGAGCGGGCAAGTCTAGTATTGCGGGAGAAAAGTTGCCGTGGAGGCATGAGGCTACTTATTTCAGTAGACCAATCGTTGTGGTAAAAGCGGTAAAATTTTGCAAGGGCTGCTACATTACTACGGTGGCTTAATGAGTCAATTGAGGAGCAAATGGCGCTATCGCCAATAAGTTTGAGAGTGCGACTTTGCACCTTGTCCAGCCAGGCTAAGGTGGTTCTCGGGGCCCCAGCCCAAATATACGAGTTGCATTCGAGGTGGGGACGAATGTAGGACTTCTAGATTGTATCCTTGGCCGACGGCTGAAGAAGGAATTTGCATCTTTTAAGGAATCCCAGGCATTGCGATGTTTGTTTAGCGATTTGGAATATGTGGTTATTCCACTGCAGATCTTCGGATAGTGTTATGCCTAGGATGTTTAAAGACGGTTCTGCCGTTAGGTTTTTATTGTCCACTGAAATAGAAGGAGGGTCGGTGCAGGTTTTATTGGAAATAAGACAGTACTTCGTTTTAGATGCATTGAATGCGACACGGTTCTTGCGGCCCCATTCAAGAATTCGTTCGATGTCCCTGTTGAATGAAATGGACATGAGATTGCGATATTGCAGACAAGGTCTGGCGCGTGCTTGTCCTACAGTATCGAAGCTATAGGAGTACCGTAGTGTACTGTCGTCGGCCAAGCAGTGGAGTGGGTTGGAAGGGATTGAGAGCAGGTCATTTATAAAAATTAGGAAGAGAGATGGTGATAGAATTGAGCCCTGGGGAACACCTGCGGAGATGGTGTGGGGGTCGGTTTCGACGCCATCCAATACTACCTTGATTGAACGGAAGCTCTTAATCCAGTTCCTTAGAACGAAGTCAATACCAATAGCCTGGAGTTTAGTTAACAGAGCGGAGTGCCACACTCGGTCAAAAGCCTTGGAGATATCTAAAGCAACCAGGCCAGATTCACCAAATCGGTGTATACTTTGGTTGAGATGTTCAGTTAGGTAAACAAGGAGCTCGCCAGTAGATCTTTTTGGTCTAAAGCCGTACTGTTTGTCATTTAATATTTTGTGGTGTTCAAGATACACTCAAAAGCCTCTTGTTTATTATTGTCTCCATCTCTTTGGAGAGAATAGAAGTAATTGCTATTGGGCGGTAGTTAGCGGGGTCACTGGCGTCACCTTTTTTTGGTATGGGCTGAGCATGGGCCAGTTTCCAGGAGTCGGGATAGACTCCGGAGAAGTAGGATAGGGCGAAGTTTGCGCAGAGGTTTAGCCAAAGATGAGGCACATTTTTTAAGAACCATATGTGGAATATTGTAGGGGCCAGTGGATTTATTGGAGTCAAGCTCTTTGAGACACCTATACACTTCACGTGTTCTGAAGAAAACTCCGTCCATTGAGTGGGTGGAACACTCGATGGCTGGTGGTTGCATCTCAGCATAGAGTAAGGAAGAGTTTGCGGCGAACAGAGATGCAAGTAAGTCGGCCTTGGGTTTGCTTTCTGTTATCACCCGCCTATTGTAATGAATGGATGCGTTGTGTGTGAGGTCTGTCTGTACTCTCTGTAGGCGGCTTCTTTAGTGTTAATTGCATTCATGCATTCGCGATTAAACCATCTATGCTGCCTAGGCTTTATGGATTTAGAGGAATGAAGGAATGAGGAATGAATACAGTGATCTGAGTTGCCCAGAGGAGAGTCAATTTCGACGGTTCGACGGAGTATTTTGTTGGGTGCGAGGTAAGAAAAAGATCAAGGAGGTGGCGTCTTTGACCTGCAGTGTCAGGAATACGCGTAGGACCGTTGACAATTTGTCTCGGGGATGGCGAAGAGCTCATCCGGAATCTCATCCGCAGGCTACCCAGGGACATCCAGGTGGTGCTTGCCGCATCCGCGGACCAGTCCCTTGTGAAGCTGTCGAGGCTGGCGGACACATTGTGGGAAATCACTGCCCGTTCAGCCCAGGCTCAGGTGTCCGAAGTTGGAAACTCGTAGTCCCTGCCGCGGTGGTGCAGTCTCTCCAACGCGAAGTGCAGCAATTGCGTGCACTCGTGTTGGGGAGGGGGCAAGGTCAGAGCCAGGGGTCGGCAGGAGGGTCTACTGGTCCACGGCTATGGAGCCGATCCCCGGTTCAACAACCGAAGACTCCATCGGCGTGGACTAAGGTTCCCACCAATAGAGTAGCGGCTCCCAAAACTTCATCCATGATGCTAGCACTACCGGGGACGCTCTGCTACTATCACTACCGCTACGTTAGTGGGGCAGAGCGGTGCACCCCGCGGTGTGCCTTTAGGGGTCCTGGCTCTGCAGCCAAGAAGGGCCGGAGGATGAAAGGGGCCCAACTCCCAAAAAATTAAATTGGCGGGGAGTCACCACATCCGCGGGCGTCTCTCAGCAGAGACGCTCGTGCAGATTATATGTCCGAGACCAACATAACCGGTTTTTTAATCGATTCTGGCGCGGACATATCTTTTGTTCCAAATCACACTTTAAGGGTACAAACAACATGCCCTAATTAACTTCTGCGGGCCGCAAATGGATCCACGATCCAAACTGAAGCTCGGAAAAAAACTGACGCGTTTTAATTTTTCTCCCGTGATAAAATCAAATTTATAACCTGCCTGCTGCCGTTCGACCTTGTGTTGTGGATAATTTTGAGCAAAACTGTTACCTCCTGTGTCAAATATTTTTCTAGTGTTCAAGTGATAATAATTATCGTCAGTAAATTCCCTCACTCGAAGCACTAAATTATTTGGACTTTGGATTCTATCAAATCATTTGCAATCACCATACATTGCCCACAATGAATTGCGACAATGACTGCAATCTCGGCTCATACACCAACGATGAACGGATATTGTGCAATGGAATTTGCGAAAACTCTTTTCATACTGCTTGCATTGGGCTCTCTCGCACAGCACGAAAACATATTACGGAATATAAGAAAGCTTTTAAATTTTATTGCTCGGACTGTAAGTCCATTAATCTCTCACACATTCTACTAGCAATTAAGTCGAATAGCCTCAATATAATGAATTTGATGGACTCCATAAACGAAATAAAAAATGATTTCGAAGCTCACAACGCTACAACTTTTCACCTGAATAAGAATATTCAATTAGTAACACAGAACATCGACGAGCTTTCCTGTGCTATCGAAAAAATCGACGGCAACTGCCAAAGTTACAGTAAGAGCTGGGATTTTATTAAGTCTAAACTTGACAATTTATCCAAATTTGAGGATAATGCCACTAATAACAAAAATATTATGGTCGATGAATTATCAAATTTAATCAAATTTGAGCTTAGCTCAATTCACTCAACCATAAAGAAAATTAAGCTAAACACGGAAAATAATTGCCCCGATTCCATCACTGCCGTATTGGCCCAGGTACGAAATAAAATACTAGACTGTTCCGCCAAGATTTCCTCCTATGACAGCACAATAGCAACTTTCAAAGACGATATGATAAGACAGTTCTGTAATCTCGAATCAGAACTAGCCAATCTTAGTTCAGTGGTCGGAGAAACTAAATTACGTGCATGTGATGACACCGCTCCTTCAGAACTAGCAAATTTAGTTGCCGGAGAAACTAATACAAGTGATGACAACGCTATGTCAGTTCGTGTACCGGAAGTGACATTCACTCTTGCTGAAGAGCTTGAAAGAGATCAACTAGACAACACCAACCTGACGTTTTTTCCCAATTACAGTCACAGTGGAAATAATTTTACCATCGGTCCTCCCAACTTAATATCGGATAATCTCTATGCACAATCTATCTCAATATCGTCAACCTCGTCTAGTGGGATACCACCGCTGCATTTACCCCAAGAACAAATAAAGAAATTTGGGACAACGTGGTCACCAGAGGAATGGAATATTAGATTGAAGAGAATTAGTGCTGCTAACAACGAAAAATCATCCAAAAAAATGAAGGACAAAAAGCAATCTCAAAGTGGATTAGGAGAAACCCGTTTTCTATCCAACACTTCACTATCCGATAATGAGCTGTCAGCTTATTTCCTCAAGGGCGCACCATCACAAGCGGATAAGTCCTGGGTCTCTAACTTCTTCAAAAACAAATTTTCAGTGAAGATAAGCGGTTGCAGAATAATTTCATCCAGAAAAACAAATAGGAATTTCAAGCTTCTCATGCCAACCAAATATGAGTGGCTATTTCTTAACTCGAAATCTGATGTCTTCAAGTGGAAGCAGCTAACTCTTAGCCTATGGAAGGAAAAAAGTAGCAAGGTTAAGTCTCGTACGTTTAGACATAGTAGTAAAATTAGTGTTAAATCTAACGTACAAACTAAGCTCTTAACAGTAAATCCCTTATATAACACCAAAACTAACATACCTAATCCTAAGAAAAATAAAATGCCTGCTTCACCATCCACTATCCCTACACCTCCAACCCTCCCCAAGAACTCATCAAATTACCCAAATTTCTCGCGCAGCCACATCATCGTCGGCGATCGTTCCTACTTTGACGTCAACGATATTCCTTCAAATCACACAACAGAAAACTCACAACCTTAACTACAACCCTTGGATGCCATTGCTGTCCCTCCTGTGAGTCGTATAACCGAAGCCCCCACGGTTAAAAAACCTTTCTTGGACCCTCTACAGCCTCCTGTTGTAAAAAACACCATAATTTCGGCAAATTCAACAGAGGGTCGGTACTTACTGTCTCGTTTAAGAGACTGGAGAGTTTTTGACAATGTAAGGCTCTTTCTTGCCTACATGCACAATGCACCAGATTCTACCTGCATAAATGGAAAAACAAAGACCAACTTCATGGTGTCCATTCAACAAGAAGGTCTCTCTATTGATCGCTCCTCTTTACTCCAACTCTTTACCTTGTATCACGAACAACTTCAAATTCCATCCCAAGATGTTGACAAGGATCTCTCCACTTATGCCTCCCACGTAAGATCGCTTCACGTATCTCAATTACAAAAGAGCCGCGATTATATGTCTAGGTATTATCACCCCTAACTAGTCACTTCCCCAAAGACTAATCTTATTCCCACCCAACCTAAACCAACCCCATCTTTTATCACAATTGCAGTGGTATGAGAGGGAAACTGAATAATCTCTTCATCGATTCTAAATCGTGCCCCTTTAATGTGATCGTAATAACCGAGACATGGTTAAATACAACCTTTCTTAACGAAGAGATCTTAGATTGTAGTTGGACTATTTATAGATGTGACAGAGACTACAGTTCTACCGGCCTCTCAAGAGGTGGGGGAGCCCTTATAGCCGTCAAAGATCCCTTAAAGAATGAACTTATCACGACCGGTCGCTCACAGTCTTTCGAGAACGTTTTTGTAAAAATCAACTCGGGAGGAAAACACATATTTATTGGCACTTTCTACATCCCTCCCAATTCGGACGAATCTAATTATGATGACTTACTGTATATATTAGATGATGTAAACGAATCTCTATGCGGTAATGACGATATGTTTATCCTAGGAGACTTTAACCGCCCCAATCTATCTTTTATCCCAGACGAGGAAGACAATATCTTACTTCCGATTAATGTCATAAACACAATCGATATAAAGCTTATCGACACTTTTTATAGCAATGATCTCCACCAAATTATTAGGTGTCCAAATTCTTGAGGTAAATGGTTGGACCTTATTTTCACCAATTCGTATGAGGAAGTGAACATTCTACCCGCTTCCCCAGAGGAAAATCTTTTCTCAATTTCTACCCACCACTCCGCATGGGTTCTTGAGCTTTTTTCTACAAGTTCTAATCATCGCAAATCATACAACAAGTCAATTGTGTATGATTTCAAGAACGCAAATTATACCAACATCGTCTCCGAATTATTCCTTGTCGACTGGGAGAATAGGCTGTTAGGCAATGATATTGACGAAATAGTATCACATTTCTATACTATTATTTCCAATTCCATTGACAAATATGTACCCATAATTAAAAAAAGGGATAAATTAACGGAGCCATGGCTTGATAAAAATTTGCGGTCTCTTCGAAATCGGAGGAATAAATTGTATCATATGATTAGAAAGAACTCCAACGCTAACGCGGAATTGAATTTAGCTTATAGTGAGTTAGCCTCCGAATTCACTCTTAGGTCACGTGAGGCCTGTACTGCTTATCTTAATTCTATCGGAGATAGCATTATAAAAGATCCAAAAAAATTCTTTGATTTCGTTAATGTAAAACGAAAGACCCAGGGCTATCCGACATCTATGACAAACGGTAGAAAGCACTCCTCGTGTCCACAAGAAATTAGCAATATGTTCGCTGCCTGGTTCAGCGAAGTCTTTTCCCCAAAATCGAATACTGTGCTCATCGATCCAACACATACGTACATTGGGAGTTCAGTTCTAATAAATAATCTATCCCTATCCGTTGACGACATAATGACTGGCTTAAATAATCTTGATGCTAAAAAAGGTCCCGGTCCTGACAATCTGCCTCCTGCCTTTTTGAAGTGCTTCGCAAAACAGATCTTATTTCCTCTCCACATTATCTTCAATAAATCATTATCATTAGGGCACTTTTCCACGATGTGGAAAAAATCTTTCCTCACGCCGATACATAAAGCAGGCGATAAGCACTTGGTGGGCAACTATAGGGGCATTGCTATCTTGTCATCCATTCCCAAACTTTTCGAAAAACTTGTCTATGACAAAATTGCCCCACTTATTGACCCATTGCTAAACGAACAACAGCATGGTTTCAGAAAAGGGCGTTCGACGACCTCAAATCTTATGGTCTTATTTTCTGATCTGCTGCGTGGCATGGAAAACGGGTATCAAATGGATGCTGTTTATACTGACTTCAGCAAGGCCTTTGATCGAGTTGACCATGACACCTTAATGGCAAAACTTGTAAGAGCCGGTATATTAGGTACTACCCTGGAATGGATAAAATCTTATCTAAATGAAAGAACTCAGGTTGTTAGATTTCAAGGGTTTTTTTCTAATGAAATTGCAGTAACTTCCGGGGTTCCCCAGGGTAGTCATCTAGGCCCTCTTCTTTTCAATATCTTCATCACCGATTTATCTGAAAAGTTAATAGATATTCCACATCTCTTTTATGTAGACGACCTGAAAATAAATCCCAAATTGACGTAGTCTTTTTCCAGTCGAAACTTGATGCATTACATGACTGGTGCACAGCTAATAAATTGCATCTAAACACCCGCAAATGTCATGCAATAACCTTCTCACGCAAAAAAGACACGCAGCTACACTCTTATCATCTCAACGGCAAAATTTTGAACCATGTTGATCATATTGTGGATTTAGGTGTTGTCCTTGACAACAAACTAAATTTCAATCTGCAATATGATAATATCACGGCCAGAGCCAATAAACTTCTTGGCTTTATAAAGAGAAGGGCTAAAGAATTCGACAATGTATGGGTCACAAAGACATTTTTCTGTTCTGTAGTCCGCCCAATCCTGGAATACGCTTGCACTATTTGGGACCCTATATTCCAAGTTCACAGCAACAGGATTGAATCAATTCAAAAGAAATTCCTTCTATTTGCACTGAGGCATCTACATGATCCACATGATTATCATAACCTTCCACCCTACACGGAGAGGTTAAAGGTTCTAGAACTCATGCCTCTGTCATGCAGGAGAAAGCTGCTCACGTCATGCCTCACCCTTGACGTTCTAAATGGCAATATTAAAGTGCAGTGTCTGTCGGATATGATCAAATTTAATGATGATGTTCGACAAACAAGACATACAAAACTGCTTAAGGAATATCCGCATCGTACGGAGTATGCTAGGAACGTGCCTGTCAACAGATGCTGTATGGTTTTTAATTCCTATGGATCATGTTTCTCTCCCTCCATAAACAAACATTCTTACAAAAAAAAACTTAGATCCTTACTAACAGCACAAATCAATTAGTATAACTTATCATTATTTCTGCCAGTGCTTACTTTAAGTATCATATGTTATATGTTAAGTACCATATGTAAATTAGTTTAAGTGAGCCTTGTTTTGGCAAATAAATAAATAAAATAAAACTTTTGGCACGAAGTTGCTGGAACTGAACCTTCGCCGACGGTTCATCCACAACTTCATAATAGCCAACACTAACAAATCTATACTCGGTGCGGACTTCCTCACGAAGTTCGAACTCATCCTCGACTTCAAAAGGCGAGTCTTAGTTGACTCACAGACCAGTTTTCGGACTGACGTCTGTGCAACTGGTGAGTATATGATCGAGAGCTTTGAATGCCAACATCTTGGCAAATATAAAGAATTGTTAATGAAGTACGCTTCTTTAACACGACCACCTAATTTTAACCTACCGGTTAAACACAATGTACAACATCACATTGTTACTAATCGTTACCGCTCGTAGACTTCATCCTGAGAAGCTCAAGGTGGCGAAATTTGAGTTTGAACACATGGTTCAACTAGGGATTTTTCGACCATCGTCGTCTCCCGCAGCATCTCCACTTCATCTGGTCCCTAAACAGGGACGCCTTAATGCAGTCACGGTGCCGGATAGATATCCTATCCCGCACATTCACAATTTTTCTGTGAACCTTCACGGATGCACGATTTTTTCGAAGGTGAATTTGGTGCGTGCGTATCATAATATCCCCATTGCACAAGAAGACGTGCATAAGACTGCTCTAATAACACCCTTTGGTCTGTTTGAGTTTACTCGCATGCCATTGGGGTTAAGAAATGCAGCCCAGTCATTTCAAAGATTTATGAATGAAGTCACAAGAGACTTAGGCTTACTTCGTTATGTCTATCTAGTCTAGACGATATACTTGTTGCTAGTAAATCCGAGGATGAGCATCCCACTCACCTCGAAGTACTGTTAAAACGCCTTGATAACTTTGGGTTAACCATAAAGTTATCAAAATGCGTTTTTGGTGTCAGTGAGATCTTGTTTTTGAGACATAGTATCTGCAAGGATGGAATCATTCCATCACCCGAACGTGTCCAAGCCATTAATGACCTCACAACTCCAACAACAGTCAAACAAATTCAAAAATTTTTAGGAATGGTGAACTTTTATCACCGATTTATTCCTAAACTAGCCCAAATGTTGATTAATTGACATTTGAGGAAACTCCTCAATTGTCCATCAACAACAAAAAATAAGGAACAACTTCCTTGGCCCGCAGAATGTCAACAAGCATTCCTCGACGTGAAAGCCCCAATGTCTGCAGCAGTTATGCTGATACACCCACTAGAGGATGCGAAATATAGCGTGACAACTAATGCTTTGGATTTTGCTATCGGAGCTGTGCTGGAACAGTTTAACGGTCACAGATGGCAACCATTAGCTTTATTTTCTAAGAAGCTATCATCTGCTGAACGAAATTATTCTGCATTTGATCGCCAACTACTCGCAATCTTTGCAGCAATAAAACATTTTCGGTACTTTGTCGAAGGAAGAAATTTTGTGGTTTACACTGACCACAAGTCTTTAATACATGCCCTTCATACAAAAACCGAAAGATCTCCCCGCCAAACAAGACACCTGAGCCTAATTTCCCAGTTCACAACAGACATCAGACATGTCTCTGGGAAACAAAACGTTGTCGCAGATTATTTATCTCGCTGATTAGCGGCCGACAACGTTGACACAATCACCTTCGATTCATCTGGCGAAAGCACAAGGTGACAAAGAGTTACAACGACTCCAAGAGCATCCCAGTAGTAGCTCAAAGGTAAAACTGATACTCACACCAATCCCTTTCACAACTCATGAAGTTTGGAGTGAGATTAGCACGGGTACATTACGCCCATATATACCTTCATCATTAAGAAAATTAGCATTCAATGCTGAACATAGCTTGTCGCGCCACAAGGCAAGCTATCACTAAAAAATATTTTTGGCCAGCGATCAACAAAGACTGTAACAGCTGGTCTAAATCCTGCACAGGTTGCCACATGAGACTTTCAATACACCAAATAATAGATTTGAGCATATTCATATGGATTTGCATCTCGAGGATATTCATATATCCTAACAATCGTAGAACGAATTACGAGAGGGCCAGAAGCATATCCAATTAAGAACATTTCAGCTTCTACGGTGGCCAAACATTTTGTCACCGAGTATGTTCCAAGATTTGGCGCACCACTTGAAATTACAACAGATCAAGGGTCGCAATTTGAATAGAAATTATTCAATGAAGTCACAAGTCTTTTAGGTACGCATAGGATACGAACGACCGCCTACCATCCTCAAACAAATGGGATGGTTCAGCGGTTTCGTAGACAACTGAAAGGGGCCTTAATGGCAAGGGACAACACTATTCATTGGAGTGAAGATTTGCCCTTTGTCTTATTAGGTATTCGCTCGGCAATTAAAACCGATTTACAATGCTCACCAGCAGAGCTTCTCTATGGACAGAACCTGAGGCTTCCCAATTCCCAAAGGCCTGTCGGCAACACAACAGTCGGCAACAGCCCCGATAGTCCATACAGAATGATGTGTACATGCCGAACGCCTTAGAGAACGCGGAGTACGTTTTCATACGCACTGATCGTATTCGCAGGCCTTTCGAACCACCATACGAAGGCCCATTTAAGGAAATCAAAAGATTACGGAAATATTTTGTCGTCAAGATCAACGGCACAAGCAAGTCGATAGCTCTTGACCGACTGAAACCTGCTTTTGAGTGTGACCGAAACGTTGAAGCAGCATCAACTTGCTCGGTACACTTCATGTAACGCTACGCTGGGAGGGGAGTATGTAGGGACATCGTCCTACTACTTCCGGTATTACTAAGCTAAGGTGATAGGTTTCAACAAAAAAACAATCGACTGAGGCTAAGTAATGAAAAAAATTAAATATAATTAGTTGTCAATATGAAAAATCAAAATAAGAATATATCGAGTTTGTGATAAGTCAGTTTTAATTAATTAATTTAAAATCTAAATAATTACCAAAAGTTCGATTAATAAATGTAGTACAAAATATATGTAGTGCAATTAAATAAAAATATATAATTGTTATAAAGATAAAATAAAGTGTTAAAAGTAAATGAATAAAATTAAACTTATAAAAATTACGTGTTCGTTTATTAACCATTAATAACGAAAGTCCTAAAGTAAACAAAGACCTAAATGTCCAGGCGACTATTCCGTTTTTGAACTGCCACTGAAAAAAGGCAAGTGCAAAGTCGTGGTGCAAAATATAAAAATTGTTAAGCCGTCGCAGCCAAATGTCGAGGAAGTGCTAAACGAAACCCTCATTGAGGAAGACGAAACCTTTGATATTTTAGCATTAGCCACTCAAAGTTTGTTTGACGAAGCATATTAGAATTTTTTAATTAATCAAGAATTCAATATTTCAGTTTTTTTAACTTGCCAATAGTTAAATAATGTTCATTTGTTCTTTTGAAATTAATAAAAAACAATTAATGTAAGTGTATTCATGGATATTTGAAATTAATAAAAAACCAAGTAATGCATTTTCACTTTTTCTTTTTTCATGCCGCAATTCTGGATTCAATCAATACTATTGGGAGTTCTATATAACTTTTTCTATTAAACTATGAGCTATAATTGATATACCCATATTTCCGCGCGAAGAACTCGGGATATTATAAAATTTACATTGACGCTCGACTAAAATCTTTATAACTCCCTTGTTTTTGGTCGAAAATTCATAAACTAAACGGTCAAAGATTCAGTAGGTCGCAGTTGATCAAATCAGATATAACATTCATTCCCAATTTACCTTGGACCTAATAGAATCGAGTTTTTCTGCAATGGGCGAACAAAATTACAACAAAACTTTTAATGTCCTTCTATGACGAAGATAAAGTGAGGAATTTTCCTCTCCAGAGTCACGAAACATCTTGCCACGAATATAAACAACCATAAGTGGCGTTGCGAGCATATGCTAGTTAAGTCGACAAAGAATCAAAGCGTGTACGAGAATCGGTCGCGAACGTATAGAAGACTAGTCGTAGACGCGAAGTAGAGTCGCAGTCGCGTATGATGCGAGTCGACCTGTGGAAGAAGGGCCTTAGATTTGATACAGGATGAGGTCAGAGGAGTTCGAAATTCTGAATGACCCTGCTCGCCATATCGCGGAGCACCCACAGAGAGCATGAAGGGAAGACTTATCTTCTTGAAAGCGATTCCCATAGGTATGGCATAATGCCCGGTAATCAAACTACCGATTCATTATTTAACTTTTTTAATACTTGCAAATATCTGTTTAAAATTAATAAAAAACAAGAAATTTTACTGTAATCAAGTTTATTTTAATAAAAAACAAAATGAAGATTTACATTTTACCTTCATTAACAAATAATCGGCAAACGATTCTCTAATTTTTTCACTTTTTATTTTTTCAATCCGCAATTCTGGATTGGTTGTTAGAGTCTGTTCTGCTGGCTGTGTTGGAAAATGCAAACTTTGCTCTAAAGAAAAGCAATTTTCTATGTACCAATTACTATTGGCTATAAGAAAATTATGTAATACACAATATGCTTGTATAATTGTCGTTGCTTTTTCCTCGGTGAGGTTAACCCCTTTTTGTAAAATTTGGAATCTATTAGATAGGATTTCGAAAGCTCTTTCAATATTTTGCCGTGCACGGCTTAGTCTATAATTAAAAGCCACTTTCTTTGGATCTCTGGTAGTGTAGGGATATGGAGTCATTAGGTTTTCCATAGGGGGAAATGCGTTGTCTCTAACGATGACGTACGATGTGTTTGTATTTTTCCCAATATTTCGCGATGACGGGAAATATTTATCGCTATTATTTATTACAACCATCAAGTCTGATCTACTTAAAACTCCTCCATCGCTTATCCCACCATTGCAGCCAACCTCCACAAATATAAATTTAGCATTCGCGTCTGCCATTGCTAAAAGCACAATGCTCTTAAAGCCCTTATAGTTCTGGAACATTTTGGCTTTTTTTTGGTTTGAAAGCAACATACTTCCCATCAAGCGCACCTAAGCACAATGGGAATTGCCAGCGATATTCGAAATCATAGGGGGTTTCTATCCATTTTTCTTTTGTATCTGGAAACTAAAATGATACTTTATGTATATCAATAAAATTTTAAATTCATTTATGTACACACCTTCAAAAATAGCTGTCTTCCGTTCCTATAAATAGATTCGCACACTTCTATGATAGCTGCTCCTAAATAACCTATGATAATTCTCTTGTGTTCTAGTCTAATAGCTTGCATGTTTCTCCTGTTGCTAAAAATCTCAAGGTAGCAGCTAACTTCTCTTGATCAAGTATACAATCCCTCATAATTGTATTTTTTCTGCCAATATCCTTCTCGATTAGCGATAATATCCTACGAATGTTTATCGCTATCAAACGACAGTTTAAATTCATTCAGCAACAATTCATACAGAATATTCCCCGATTCCGCCCGCGTTTTACGCCACTGTTTAACCCAGCATCTTCTATTTGTCGTTTTTACATTTTGTTGCTCGACAATTTCTGCAGCCGCTAACAAATTTGCTGCTGTTGAGTACAACACTAGTGGGATAATATCCTCCACTTGCATTTTATTCTCCTAAAATTTTGTAAAAACTTTAATACAACTTTGTAAACAAATATTTTTGAAATAATTTATTACTTACAATATTAGTTAGTATTATTTTATCACTCGGTATTTAATTCTTTTTACTTTCATTTTATAAAATCAACAACTTCAAAAGAATCCCCAATTCCTTGTCATTCAACGAAATGTCAAATCAATTTTATATGTAGATACAAACACATGTAAACGTTCCTGTGCAGCATTCAAATACTAAGCATAATTTAGTGTGTGTTCCGAGCAGAGGTTGTGATTTCTCGATTAATTAAACTTCTCGAGAAATTGAGAAAATCAAATTTGCTCTTTTTGAGAATTCTCGAGAATTTTCGAGAAATTCTGATAATTAAAAGAAAATAGAGAACTGTGAAAACATAAAAAAATATGTAATGAAAACCAAGAAGTAGTAATTACATTGACAAAAAAAAGGAATTCATTAAATTTTATTGAAATTTGTTTTGTGTACATTTTTCTTAGTTCACAAACCCAAGTGTGTAAATTTAAAACATATTTCGCGTGTTAAATAGTGTAATCACTTTTTACGCGTTTAACCCACGCGAAAAGTGTGTAAGTGCCTGTATTTTAAACACACCAAATATGTACTTACCCAGCGGGAAAAATTGGGAGTGCTCCCCAAGGGAGGGGAATTGGAGCACTCCAAATGAGGTCCGAACAGAGCACGAACGGAGTTTTTCTAAATTAATATGTATAATTTCTTTATGGAGTGGTTGAATATAGCTATTATTCTCAGAAGTACAATTCGTTTTCTATTTCACAATTTCTGGAAATTTTACCAGTTCTGATTAGTTATTCTTTCGGTACAGTTGCGTTCTGCGAGTAAATAAATACCCACCAAAAAAACATTAAAAATGTGAATTAGAAGTTCGTGGGCGCGGAAATTATTTATTGGGACAGTTTAAAACACACTTATAAGAAAAAGAAGTGATATGGATTAGTCAAGATGAATCGTTAATAGCATGAAATAATTAAACACGTGCATTTACGAACGAATTCAAAGGAATTATGCAACTGCCAATTTTTATTTAAAACTCAATAAAGTATTATCAACCGCGAAAAAATTGGCTGGCGCGTTCGTTGTATACTTAGCATGAATCTTTGCTGTCCTTCGAAATGTAACAAATTTTCTTAGAAACACTATAGACTGAGCCACACTGAATTCGTTCGTAAATGCACGTGTTTAATAATTTCATGCTATTAACGATTCATCTTGACTAATCACGAACTTCTAATTCACATTTTTAATGTTTTTTTGGGGGGATATCACTCTTTTTTGTTTTAATTCATTCTAAAATAAAAAATAAATAATCTTCTGTATAAAGAAATATTATGTATTTAATTGTTCATTATATTTTTTTATTTATTTTATTTATTAAGTAGGTAATAACAAAATAACAAAATGCATGAACTCAAATTAATATTATTGCCTTTGAAAAAAAAAAAAAAACATAAGCTCCTTTCGAGTTTCTCGGCCAAGATTTTTTCTGCACTATGGAATCATTGATCCATAACCAGCTCGATTTTTGTTTCAACATGCTGATGTAATGACCTTGTTCGGGTGTTCCTGTATGGAATAAAGCACTAATCACTATATTATTTGAACCTCCTATATGCAATTTTGCAGAAGTGACAGCTTTGATATCGTATTGCTCAATTTTAATAAACTTTTTTTTTTCAGTTCGAATAATTTCAGTTGCATTATGAGAACAGGTGCTACCGAAATCATTTCCGATTTACGAATCTTTTGAGTGTACGAACAATTTTTACATTGACCACTCAGGATTTCTGCTGAAGAGTTACAGTATCACGTTTAGCAATCGTTACTGATAACGAAATCATTATATTTGTTTCCACAGTTGCACTTGTAAATATACAGTTTGGATTGAGACATGTTGTTGTATATCGTACATTATGTTCAACGATGTTTCTAATATTTCCTGTCTTATTAAATAAATCACTTATGAATTGACAAACGTCTTGGTGAAAATGTGTTCCATATATTTGTTTATTTAAAAAATTCGCCGGACAAGTGGTCTACATTTTTTTGAACTGATAAATAATTTTGCAATGTCTTGTATAACATGTGATTTTCTGGTAATTTAAACAACTCCTTTTTTATAGTAAAACAATTAAAAATGCACTGCAGGGCTGGGTTAGCATAACACGAAGCACCATCCAAATTTGGTAGCCCCCGAACATTTCCAAAATTTACAGCGTCATTAGTAAAAGTACCTTGTATAGTATATTCGAAACTATAATATCCTTGTATTTGATACCCATGTCGATGGGCTATGTAAAGAAAATGGTAATCCGCCCTCTTGAGATAACCGCCGTGGATCTAAAGATATTTTGAGTATACTAAATCGCTTATCCCTTACATTTGATACCCATGTCGAGGGGGTTGTGAAGAAAATGGTAATCCGTCCTCTTGAGACGACTGCCGTGGATCTGACGGTATATTGAGTATACTATATCGCTTATTATGTTCTACTTATCATTCCCTTTCATTTGATAGCCATGTCGAGGGGTATGTTAAGAAAATGGTATTCCGCCCTCTTCAGATGACCGCCGTGGATCTTACGGTATATTGAGTACACTATATCGCTTATTGTGTTCTATTTATGATACCCTTTCATTTGATACCCATGTCGATGGGCTATGTAAAGAAAATAGTTATCCACCCTCGTGAGATAACCGCCGTGGATCTTAAGATATTTTGAGTAAACTAAATCGCTTATTGTGTTCTACTTATCATTCCCTTACATTTGATACCCATGTCGAGAGGGTTGTGAAGAAAATGGTAATCCGTCCTCTTGAGACGACTGCCGTGGATCTGACGGTATATTGAGTATACTATATCGCTTATTATGTTCTACTTATCATTCCTTTTCATTTGATACCCATGTCGAGGGGGTTGTGAAGAAAATGGTAATCCGCCCTCTTGAGATGACCGCAGTGGATCTAACGGTATATTGAGTATACTATATTGGTTATTGTCTTCTACTTAAGATACCCTTTCACTTGATACCCATGTCGAGGGGTATGTGAAGTAAATGGTAATCCGCCCTCTTGAGATGACCGCAGTGGATCTAACGGTATATTGAGTATACTATATTGGTTATTGTCTTCTACTTAAGATACCCTTTTACTTGATACCCATGTCGAGGGGTATGTGAAGTAAATGGTAATCCGCCCTCTTGAGATGACCGCAGTGGATCAAACAGTATATTGAGCATATTATATCGCTTATGGTATTCTAATTGTGATACCCTTTCAATTGACACCCAATTCGAGGGGGTGGTGAAGAAAGGGTAATCTTCCCCTCCTGAGATGGTCGCCATGGATTTTACGACATAGCTTATTGCATTCTACTTATCATACATTTTCATTTGATACCCATGTCGAGGTGGTTGTGAAGAAAATGGTAATCCACCCTCTTGAGATGACCGCCATGGATCTAACAAGATATTGAGTATATTATATCGCTTATGGTATTCTACTTATGATACCCTTTCAATTGATACCTATGTCGAGGGGCTGGTGAAGAAATGGTAGTCCGCCCTCTTGAGACGGTCGCCATGGATATAAAGACATAGCTTATTGTATTCTACTTATCATACCCTTTCATTTGATACCCATGTCGAGGGTGTTGTGAAAAAAATGGTAATGCGTCCTCTTGAGGTGGCCTCGGTGGATCTAACTATTTATTGAGTATACTATATTGCTTATTGTATTCTACTTATCATACCCCTTCATTTGATACCCATGCCGAAGGGGTTGTGAAGAAAATGGTAATCCGCCCTCTTGAGATGTACCATGCGTACACTTTTTGTTAATCATCGAAATTATAGGGAATGCTATTTGACATCAACAGTGCTGGATTTGACTAAATTGTAACGAATATGTCATATTTTTAGAAATAAATTACGATTACGAACTCGGCATTCGGTATTTCAAAATTTTACTGTACATATGTACTGTGAACTACATACATATGTTTTTTATGGTACCTAACGCAATCTGACACCATAGTTGTGACTAACCACTTTAATTGAATACATTTTGTTAATCATCTAATGCCATCTGGCGTCAACAGTGCGAGTAAACACTTTTCTACTAACTAGTAGCACCATCTCATTTATTGAGCAATTGAAATAACTTAGAGCGCCATCTGACAGAATAATTTTGAGTACCCACTTTTTAAGACTGAAGGAGAAAGAAAAAGTTCGATTCGAAATGTAAAAATAAAGAAAACAAAGAATGATAGGAAAAAAAACTCATGGAATAATAAATTATTTATACTTTGGTTATCGGTTACAAATGAAAAATTACTTAAATTGCTTATAAAAAGGTGATAAATCGCATAATTTTATTAAAAAAAAACACCTTGTTTTCCATGTTTAGGCGTAAATAAGGCTTTAGCTGTTTGCCCTTACGAACTCGGCAAACTACCGCTTGCCTTGATATATAATTAGAAATAAATCTATAACTATATATAGTAATATAGTAATAATATATTAATATTCTT
Organism: Thereva unica; assembly: GCA_949987705.1. Classification (NCBI taxonomy): domain Eukaryota; kingdom Metazoa; phylum Arthropoda; class Insecta; order Diptera; family Therevidae; genus Thereva; species Thereva unica. The sequence continues at coordinate 68,946 of CATLJY010000117.1, forward strand.
GTGTCTGTGGTGTTCTTGGGATTTTTGGTAAGTACTATTTTTAATGTTGCATGAAATGTGTTTGATTTTGATTTTTTTAATTTTTACTTTGCGTTGTGTTTTTTTTTTTTTGAATATAAATAACATTCCAACTAAAAGATTGAAACTAAATTATATCAACATGACTACAAAAATATGTGGAATAAGTAAACGCCATTTTAGACGACTAGTAGAAAGAGAAACCTTGTTAATCGTTAATGAAAATTCTATGACAAACCAACAAAATAATAACGAGATCGATTATAACAATCAAGAGCAATTAGAGTTTCAAAACCCAGATTCCAACTTGACTGGCGATATTCTAAAAAAAGAAGAAAGGGAATTTGATTTAAAAGAAAGTTTAAGAGATTGGTGCGCTACTTATCGAATATCTAGAGCCGCCAGTGATGATTTACTAAACATTTTAAGAACTGCAGGCTTACTTGTACCAAAGTCATTGAAAACATTACTAGAAATTAAAAGTAACCAAATCATCCCAATTGTAATCAGTCCTGGCCATTACTTTCATTTTGGAATAGAAAAATCATTAAAACTAATAAATCTGAAGTTCCCACAAACAAGTGAACAAATTGAAATTGATGTTGGAATAGATGGACTTCCATTATTTAAAAGTTCTGGAACAACACTTTGGCCAATTTTGGGAGCCATATCTAATTGCATTAATATAAAACCTTTTTTTAATTGGGGCCTTTGTTGGATCACGTAAACCTGACATGATAAATGAATATTTGGCTGAATTTGTTAGGAAAGTAGAGACCTTAATATCTGAAGGATGCATATTAAATGAAAAGATAATAAAATTAAAAGTACGACTTTTCATTTGTGATGCACCAGGAAGAGCTTTCGTTACTGGTACAACTGGTCATACCAGCGCACATGGGTGTTCGAAATGTATCCAGAAAGGACGAAGAATAAATAGAACTCTTGCTTATAGTGCTTCCTCAGCAGACTTATTAACGGACGATGATTTTAAAAATCGAAGATACAAGTTGCATCATAATCAATTTCTCAGAGAAAACGATCACATTTTAGAAAAAATCTATATAAAAATGATAACACAGTTCCCTTTGGACGTAATGCATTTGTTAGATCTTGGGGTGGGAAAAAGAATTATTTGCAATATATTGAAAGGAAAACACAATTGCAGAAAAATCACTGAAAATGAAAAAAATATGTTAAATTTAAAATTAATGGCAATGAAAGGCTTTATACCAAAGGAGTTTGTAAGAAAGCCAAGAAGCATTTCTGAAGTTAAAAGGTGGAAAGCAATTGAATTCAGACAAATACTTCTATACACTGGAATAGTACTATTTAAAGATATTTTGGATGACGACTTGTATGTTCATTTTTTGCTTCTCCATGCATGTTATAGATTAATTTCTTGTCCAAAAAATTGCCAGCAAAATTTATCCTGCATGGAAGAGATGTTAATAACATTTGTTCATAATTACAAATATATTTATGGAGAAGACGACAAGATAACTTATAATGTTCACAATTTGCTACATTTAACTGAATGAGATAAACTTTATGGGAATGTAGATAGCTTTTCTGCATATAAATTTGAGAATTTTTTGCAACAAATCAAAAAGGATTGTCGACAGCCAACTAAAATTTTAGAACAGTTGTATAACCGAACACTTGAAAGTATTAATAATAAAGAAAAAAATTCCAAACATGGGATAGGAAGAATTTTAATTAAAAAATACGATACAACAGCTTTACCCGTCTACATGAATTATTATTGCGATTTATTTCACTTAAGTTCGAAAAGACCGGATAACTATTGTTACATCAATCCAATGATTCCTGAATTGAGGGATTTATCAAACAAGATAATGGAGAAGAAGAAATTATTGGACATAAATTTTGTAAAATGGAACCACTCTTCACCGAACCTGTAAATTCTAAAGAGGCATTAGGAATATGCTTTGTCGAGGAACTTAATATTGAACCAGAAAATTTTAGAATAAAAGATATTCTCTGCAAAGTAATGTGTTTACCTTTAAATGATGGGTTTGTTTTTATTCCAATATTGCACCAATGTCGAATTTATTGAAGGTATGATTCGCATTGCATTTTTTTTAAAATAACCTTTAAATTTTATAGGTCACAATGAAATCTATGAAGCGTTTTGATGCAACACCAGTTTACCGTCCCAATGCAACACTCGGGTTGCATAGTCAAACAACTAAGGAAAATGAAGGTAAATACATTTATACAATTACTAATAATTTAGTTTTAATTAACTTTCAAATCAAAATTACAAATTTTCAGATTCTCCTAGACCAATTTTAATCGAAAATAAAAACCTAAAAAAAAAATTAGACGAACTGGGTAAATGATCAATATTTTTTAATTATTTGATTAATTTTTAATTATTTATTTTTTTCCCACAGGAAAAACAAATGAACAAATTTTAAATACATTACAAAAACAGGCGGACATTTTGAGTGGTTTCCAAGAACAGTGTGAAACGCAAAATAGGAAATTAGATAGGCAAAATACATTATTACAACAATTTTCAAAAAAATTGTTTCCGGAATACAGAAACCTTCACATTTTCCCTTTAAAAAGCCGAGAAGAATTACTAGACGCAGAAAATAATTTGGAAAATATTGATCATGATGACTTGGTAGTACAAATATATTATAATTTGTATAATTAATATCTGTTTGATTTTGAATAGGTTCTGTATGTTAAAACAATAATCGGAAAACAACAAATGAAAAGTTCTTTGCATTTGTTTTTTGCCAATGAATTCATCCTAAAAGTTAACTGGGATGGTGTAAAGAACAAAATATCAATAAAACAAACGAAATTGTTCAGTGAATATGTTTATGGTAGGTATGTTGTATGTTTTGCTATATTATTTTTTAATAACTACTTTATTTATAAAAATAACAGATGCGGTCAAAAGTGCAGATTTCGGTTATTTAGATTTTGAAAAACAAATGAGGGAAGGATTTCGTGTAGCGAAAAATAAATTTTATAGAAAAACCTACAACTTAAAAAACTGAACTTATAGCTGAAAAGTGAAAGAAATTGGAATCATTTTTTGTTACTTTGGTGTTACTTTGAACCACCAAAAAAACATTAAAAATGTGAATTAGAAGTTCGTGGGCGCGGAAATTATTTATTGGGACAGTTTAAAACACACTTATAACAAAAAGAAGTGATATGGATTAGTCAAGATGAATCGTTAATAGCATGAAATAATTAAACACGTGCATTTACGAACGAATTCAAAGGAATTATGCAACTACCAATTTTTATTTAAAACTCAATAAAGTATTATCAACCGCGAAAAAATTGGCTGGCGCGTTCGTTGTATACTTAGCATGAATCTTTGCTGTCCTTCGAAATGTAACAAATTTTCTTAGAAACACTATAGACTGAGCCACACTGAATTCGTTCGTAAATGCGTGTGTGTTTTAAACTGTCCCAATAAATAATTTCCGCGCCCACGAACTTCTAATTCACATTTTTAATGTTTTTTTGGGGGGATATCACTCTTTTTTGTTTTAATTCATTCTAAAATAAAAAATAAATAATCTTCTGTATAAAGAAATATTATGTATTTAATTGTTCATTATATTTTTTTATTTATTTTATTTATTAAGTAGGTAATAACAAAATAACAAAATGCAGGAATTCAAATTAATATTATTGCCTTTGAAAAAAAACATAAGCTCCTTTCGAGTTTCTCGGCCAAGATTTTTTCTGCACTATGGAATCATTGATCCATAACCAGCTCGATTTTTGTTTCAACATGCTGATGTAATGACCTTGTTCGGGTGTTCCTGTATGGAATATAGCACTAATCACTTTATAATAATCACTAATCACTTTATACCTCCTATATGCAATTTTGCAGAAGTGACAGCTTTGATATCGTATTGCTCAATTTTAATAAACTTTTTTTTTCAGTTCGAATAATTTCATTTGTATTATGAGAACAGGTGCTACCGAAATCATTTCCGATTTACGAATCTTTTGAGTGTACGAACAATTTTTACATTGACCACTCAGGATTTCTGCTGAAGAGTTACAGTATCACGTTTAGCAATCGTTACTGATAACGAAATCATTATATTTGTTTCCACAGTTGCACTTGTAAATATACAGTTTGGATTGAGACATGTTGTTGTATATCGTACATTATGTTCAACGATGTTTCTAATATTTCCTGTCTTATTAAATAAATCACTTATGAATTGACAAACGTCTTGGTGAAAATGTGTTCCATATATTTGTTTATTTAAAAAATTCGCCGGACAAGTGGTCTACATTTTTTTGAACTAATAAATAATTTTGCAATGTCTTGTATAACATGTGATTTTCTGGTTATTTAAACAACTCCTTTTTTATAGTATGTGAAGAAAATGGGGGGTATGTGAAGAAAATGGTAATCCGCCCTCTTGAGATGACCGCCGGGGATCTAACGGTATATTGAGTATACTATATTGGTTATTGTCTTCTACTTAAGATACCCTTTAACTTGATACCCATGTCGAGGGGTAGGTATGTGAAGAAAATGGTAATCCGCCCTCTTGAGATGACCACCGTGGATCAAACAGTATATTGAGCATATTATATCGCTTATGGTATTCTAATTGTGATACCCTTTCAATTGACACCCAATTCGAGGGGGTGGTGAAGAAAGGGTAATCTTCCCCTCCTGAGACGGTCGCCATGGATTTTATGACATACCTTATTGTATTCTACTTATCATACCTTTTCATTTGATACCCATGTCGAGGGGGTTGAGAAGAAAATGGTAATCCACCCTCTTGAGATGACCGCTATGGATCTATCCAGATTTTGAGTATATTATATCGCTTATGGTATTCTACTTATGATACCCTTTCAATTGATACCTATGTCGAGGGGGTGGTGAAGAAATGGTAGTCCGCCCTCTTGAGACGGCCGCCATGGATATAAAGTCATAGCTTATTGTATTCTACTTATCATACCCTTTCATTTGATACCCATGTCGAGGGTGTTGTGAAGAAAATGGTAATGCGTCCTCTTGAGGTGGCCTCGGTGGATCTAACTATTTATTGAGTATGCTATATTGCTTATTGTATTCTACTTATCATTCCCTTTCATTTGATACCCATGACGAGGGGGTTGTGAAAAAATGGGAATCCGCCCTCTTGAGATGACCGCCTTGGATCTAACCATATATTGAGTATACTATATCGCTTATGGTATTTTACTTATGATACCCTTTGAATTGATACCCACGTCGAGGGGCTGGTGAAGAAATGGTAATCCGCACTCTTGAGACGGCCGCCATGGATTTTAAGACATAGCTTATTGTATTCTACTTATCTTCGTCTTTTAATTGATACCCATGTCGAGGAGGTGTGACGAAAATGGTAATCCGCCCTATTGAGATGACCGCCATGGATCTAACCATAAATTGAGTATACTATATTGCCTATTGTATTCTACTTATCATTCCCTTTCATTTGAGACCCATGACGAGGGGGTTGTGAAGAAAATGGGAATCCGCCCTCTTGAGATGACCGGCTTGGATCTAACCATATATTGAGTATACTATATCGCTTATGGTATTTTACTTATGATACCCTTTGAATTGATGCCCACGTCAAGGGGCTGGTGAAGAAATGGTAATCCGCACTCTTGAGACGGCCGCCATGGATTTTAAGACATAGCTTATTGTATTCTACTTATCATCCTCTTTTAATTGATACCCATGTCGAGGAGGTGTGAAGAAAATGGTAATCCTAGCTATTGACCGCCATGAATCTAACCATAAATTTAGTATACTATATTGCTTTGCATTCTACTTATCATTCCCTTTCATTTGATACCCATGACGAGGGGGTTGTGAAGAAAATGGTAATCCGTCCTCTTGAGATGACCGCCATGGATCTAACCATAAATTGAGTATACTATATCGCTTATGGTATTCTACTTAAGATACCCTTTCAATTGACCCCAATGTCGAGGGGGTTGTGAAGAAAATGGTAATCCGCCTCTTGAGATGACCACAATGGATCTAACCATATATTGAGTATACTATATCACTTATGGTATTCTAGTTGTGATATCATTGATACCCATGTCGAGGGGGTTGTGAAGAAATGGTAATCCGCCTTCTTGAGATGCATACCAGTTTAATATGAACGCTTTTTGTTAATCATCGAAATTATAGGGAATTCTATTTGACATCAACAGTGCTAGATTCGACTAACTTGTAACGAATATGTCATATTTTTAAAAATAAATTACCATTACGAACTCGGAAAAAGTAGTAATCGATATTTCAAAATCTTACTCTACATTTGTACTATGAACTACATTATGTTTTTACAGTACCTAACGCAATCTGACACCATAGTTGTGACTAACTGCTACTTTATGAACACACTTTGTCAATCATCTAATGCCATCTGCCATCAATATTGCGAGTAAATACTTTTCGACTAACTAGTAGTACCATCTCATTTATTCAGCAATTGAAATAACTTATAACGCCATCTGATAGAATAATTTTGAGTACCCACTTTTTTAGACTGAAGGAGAAAGAAAAAGTTCGTTTCGAAATGTAAAGAATGTAAAAATAAAGAAAACGAAGAATGATAGGAAAAAAAAACTCATGGAATAATAAATTATTTATATTGTGGTTATCGGTTACAAATGAAAAATTACTTATATTGCTTATAAAAAGGTGATAAAACACATAATTTTATAAAAAAAACACCTTGTTTTCCATGTTTAAGCCTAGTATGGAGTTCGAACGGAATTCCGTTCAGCATTTTTGCAATTTAATTCTACACGGAAAAATCCGTGTAGAAAACATAGTGGAGAAAAAGTAAACAGCTGACTTGTGTACATATTTATTAATAATTAATGGGGCTTACGCGGTGGTTGCAGAGTCAGAAGAAAATAATATAAAATAAAAAGCATTCAAAATGAAATATTTCATTTATTTAAACCGCTATTATTATTCAGAGTCAAAATCACAAAAAAAAACAAAAAATTTAATAAACTACAAAAATCACCAAGGCAACAGCTATTTTTCTGTTGATCTGTCAAAATTACCCAAAGTGCAACACGGAATAATTGTCTAGCTATTTATTCCGTTCCAACGTGAACGGAAAAAAGTCTCCAATTTCCCTTGTAGAGCCATCTATTAGAAATTTGCAACTGATATATTACCAACAGTATTCCGTTTGAAGTCCGTACTCACAAAGCAAAAAGTACACGGAAAAATCGGGTGAACGGAATTCCGTGCATCTTTTTACGTGTATTTTATATGGGGAACGGAATTCCGTTCGAACTCCATACTAGGCTTTAGGCGTAAATAAGGCTTTAGCTGTTTGCCCTTACGAACTCGGCAAACTACCGCTTGCCTTGATTAATTTGATTTAAAAAATTTCTTTATGGCGGTTTATCGAGAAATTGTAAATTGCTGAAACTTCTCGAGAATTGAAAATTCTCGATCACAACCTCTAGTTTCGAGGGGTTTAATAAAACCGGTTTTGCTCAACATACTTATGGCAGCGTGTGAATAGGCTCAATCATCTCACAAAACGTTCGTTGAACACAGTTCTTTTAGCATTTTTACTTTTATCGAAACTTAACGAAACAAAATTTTACCGACGTATGTCAAATATGGCCGAACACATTAATTTTCATCAGAGCGCCCTAGTGAGATGCGTTACACGCGTGTCTTTTTATAAAATCAATTTCTGCAGGTGATATACACAGCAATTTGTTTACCATATTAAATTGAAAAAATGCAATATATTTATACATCTTTGTACATGATAACAGGTAACTTTTTTGTTGTTTTACATTTTCTCAGAGGAAAAATTCTTGAGTGTTGTGGAGAAAATATTTTGTAGCTTTATAAATTTAACGGGTACGTATAATGCGACACTAAAGCTCAAAAACTAGATGGCTTATTAAGCTGAAATTTTCACTGAATGTGAGTTTTGACCAAATATCGTTAAAAAACTTAGTGCAAATACGATCCGAAAGGCCAGTCGAAAGAAAAATAGAAAAATTGAATATCAGAGGACACATTCCAAAAAAAGGGTAACTCGATTCCGCAGATCAAACAATATTTTCTCTATTTCCATTGATTATTTGTAATACAAAATTGAAGTGATAAAAGTCCATACAAAACAATTTGATTACAAAATCATCACGCATGAATATCAATAAAACATTTTTTTTTTGTAATTATGAATCGACAAATTGAATCGGTTTTCTTCTCTTGCAGTGGCTTTTTGCAGATTTGTCCTTTTCTTCATTATAAATTTTTCTCTCTTTAACCCTCATACTGGAGGAGACTTTGACTTTGACCTGGGGAGGCGGGTGCATGAAGCAAAATCAAAAGAACGAGATAAGCTACAACGCAGCAGACAGCAACAATCATTTAGTAATTGCATTGAAATACGGTCTGCCTCACCAATTCCAATCAACTACCATCATGTGTCTATATTAAAATAATAAATGTTTTAAAAAAATTACCTTAAAAAGGTAAAACAATTACGTGGTAAGGTGTCTTATCCCGAATTTTAGAGCACTGTTTGTATACTTTTCCGATTTCTATTTACTATACCAATATATTTTCAACACAAGATGAGAAATCAATTTGAGCATGCCAAGGTAATTTTGTTGTACTTAATAAAACTATACTAAAAATGAAAATGGTTTACATAAAGTTTGCGTGAATTTAACTCTGCATTGTAATAGAGTTTGCGTATAATTTTTTAAGGTTTTTTTTCTTTTGAAAGTATTTTTGCAAATGCTGGGTTAGATTTATTCAAACTTTATGTAAACCATTTTCATTTTTAGTATAGTTATATTAAGTACAACAAAATTACCTTGGCATGTTCAAATTGATTTCTCATCTTGTGTTGAAAATATATTGGTATAGTAAATAGAAATCGGAAAAATATACAAACAGTGCTCTAAAATTCGGGATAAGACACCTTACCACGTAATTGTTTTACCTTTTTAAGGTAATTTTTTTAAAACATTTATTATTCAATATTTAATTAATATTCAATATTTTTTAGAATTTAATGAACTTGTGTACGCCGGTTCATAGCGAAAACTGTAAACAAAAAAACAAAATTCTTCGGTTCCTAAAACCAATAAACTGCAAAAACAAAATGAAAAAAGTGCGCGCACCGTCTCTGTCATACAAATACATAAGACAAGAGGCGACCCATGATGTACATGTGCATCATCCGACGCAAGGTGTCGCTCTCAGCGGTGGCAACGAAAGCGAAATTCAGAGCGGCCCTTGATCTCTCTGTCTTCTGCCTGAGTTAAATCCAGGGCAGAGAGAGACACAGTGAGCGGCGAGCCCAAACTCCGGTAAAGACAGTCGCGCAGCGCTACATCCATTTTCATTTTTCTTTTTGTTTTTTATCCTTACCACGGTCGGGTCGCTTGCGCGACCCTTGATAATAATTTAACAGCGTCCTCACTATCTTCGGATATTGTAGCTACTTCAACAGAAAGGTTATTTGATTAAAGAATTAATTTATTTTATATGATAATATGCGCCACCAATTGTAACTTTATATTTTAAGATATTAGTAGTTGATTTGCTTTGGAGTCACATTTTGTCATTTTTCTCGCTATAAAAGTAAAGCAACTTCAGAAGTGCTCTATAAGTGTAATTCAAGTGTACTTCTAGATTTGCTTTAGTTTTATAGCGAAAGAAAGACGTGACAAAATGTGACTCCAAAGCAAATCAACTACTAATATTTTAAAATATGAAGTTGCACTAGTTTTACAATGAACGCAACATAAGTTGGAAGATTTTTTTTTAATTTAGAAGAAATTATTTGATTTTAATAGATTTGAAGAATAAAAATTGATTTTATGAAACTTGAAGAATGTTAAAAAGTATTAATATGAATTGTTTTTTAATTTTAAAAGAAACTATTTTATTTTATTAGATTTGATGAATAATAACTTACTTTATTTGAAAAAGAATAAACATATGAATAATATATTACAATGAAATTTTAGTTTAAATATCCCCTTCTCCGGAAAAATACTCTCTAAAGAATGTTCGAACTTCTTCGTTTCTTCCTGTAGGTACTGTAGCTTGCACTATTCCATTTGATTCATCGAGGGACGATGGGGTGTTTTCTTGGAAAGGGGTAGTATTTTCAATATACCAGTTGCTACAAGTTATTAAAAAATTGTGTAAAACACAACAAGGTTGCACAATTTTTGTTGCTTTCACATCGTCCACCAGTATTTGTCTCTGTAAAATTTGAAACCGATTTGCCAAAATACCGAAAGCTCTTTCAATATTCTGTCTGGCTCGACTTAACCGGTAATTATACGAGTATTTAATTTTTGCAGGATCTCTAGTTGTAAACGGGTACGGCGTCATCAAATTATTTTGAAGGGGGAATGCGTTGTCTCCAATAAATACATACGGGGCAATCCGGTTGTTCCCAATTTCGCCAGGCACAGGAAGATATTGATCGGCTTTTTGCAATATTCCCATAAAGTCGAAACGGTTAAGGACTCCTCCATCGCTGATCCTTCCGTTACAGCCAACATCTATAAATAGAAATTTCCCGGATGCATCCGCAACCGCTAGAAGCACAATGCTCTTAAACCCCTTGTAATTGTCAAAAACTTGAGCATTGTGCTTTCTGGGCTTAAACGCAATATGCTTCCCATAAAGAGCGCCTAGGCAGTGTGGGAACTGCCAACGACACTAAACTCCTTGGCGATCTGTACCCACTCGCTTTTTGTGTCTGGAAACTGAAAAATCGTTATAATAATATCTTTAAAGATTTGATAATTATATCAATTACCTTTAAGAATAAACCTCTGCCGTTTCTGTAAATCGCCTCGCACACTTCTATTACCGCTGTCCTAATGTAATCTTGGGACAATTTAGTGTTTTCGTCGAGTTCTTTAAAATTTTCCCCTGTAGCCAAATAACGTAATACTACTGCTAATTTTTCCTCGACCGGTATACAAGGCCGCAGTTTGGTGTCTTGCCTAGAAATGTCATCTTCAAGAAGTGACAACAACCGGCGGAAGCAAATTTCATCCATTCTCAAGTAAGACTTGAATCGATCGCCATCAAACGCCAAATTATATTCATTTAATAATGATTGAATATTTCCCCATTCCGATATTGTTTCCCGCCATTTCTTGACCAAGCATCTATTTCTTGAAGCTTCGAATTCTTCATTTACGGCATCTGCGGCTAATAGCATATTTATTGATGATTGAATTAAATATAATATGGCTGTTGCCTCCTCCACATCTAAATCATCCATCATTCGTGGCCCTAGAACAACAGGGTTCTAACTGACATTTTCAAAAAAAATAAAATTTTGAAGTCACTTTTATAAAGTGAACCCACACTTTCTAACAAAAGTATTTTCAATCCTCCACCTCTTTCCGTTCATGAGATACAAAGAGTTACAAGGTTCTATCATCCAGTTAGAACTATTTACTCCACCAAATTGTATCGAAAATTGCACATAGAACTTTTGAGCTTTTGAAGTTGCCACTTAGAACTTTGTTGCACCCATGCAAAGGTTCCATCTTAAATAAAAAAGCATCTTCGTTCAGAAAAAAAGTTCTATGTGGCAATTAGAACCGTCTTGTTCTTTTCTGTCCACCCGATCATTCAGCAACAAAGTTCTACCCGAAATTTTGAACTTCAATTTCAATTAAATATGCTCCTTAAAACATAAAGTAACTTGCTATTTGAGTAAATTAAAACATAATAAACAAATCACAAAAGAATTCTATTGACAAATAATAAATCCTTAAGAACCATACGACTTTAAATCTTTGAAGATGATTTACTCAAAACAGCTTCATGTGTTGTTAGAACCCTGTTGTTCTAGGGTCGCGCATTATCATATAAAAAAACTAAAATAAAAATTGTAACTGTATTATAAAACTAAAATATTTAAGGACTGATAACCTCAAAAATTAGTCATTTTTTTCTCTCATTTGTTATTTAATTATTTATTCTTTTTTTGCCATTTCTTTCCTTATTATTATGTATTTTCTTACATCACTGCTTACCTTATTTTGTGTTCGATTTAATGTTATATATCTATATTTTTATTTTATTCAATTTAACTTCAATAACCAATTGACGTTTTGCATACAAATAAAAACAATAACCTTTTGACGTGTATAACGTCTAGTTATTATCGACACACACACAGATATCTCCGTGTAAAGACAAGAAAGTTACTCGCGATGCAAAAATACCTGTGTAGACCGAGGTTAACTTCCTACACCGGTTTCGCTGCTACTGAAGGAATACTAGTTTAGATACCCACATTGTCTTCATTGATTAGGCCGTATATCTTGCGGAGAACCTTCCTCTCAAATATATCCATCTTGTCGGCGGATTTCTGAGAGATACTCCATGCTTCACATCCATGGGTAGCTACTGTACGTATGATGGTTTTGTAGGCTCTTACTTTATTAAAAAGGGGAGCTTCTGGTGGATGGTCTTTAACGCGACTTCCATATTTCTCTACACTTCCTCTGACCTAATCATATGGTCGAAGATGTTCTCAGGTAACTGCTTCCAGCACTGCTTCCCGAGTATTCCTGCTAGAACGGTATTAAGAACGCAGAATGTCATGTTTATGCATGCTACACATGTCATTCTCTAAATTTCTCTTGAAATTATTTGTAATTTTAGTTCTTAGCTTAAGATTGATCATTATTGTAATTTTACTTCAGTTAGTATAGTATAGTTAGTATTACTTTATTATTATCGTTCTGTCACTCCTGAATTGTATTTTCTATTGTGTAGTGCTATATAAGAGGTTGTAATCTTCAGCGCTTTTATAATAAATTATTTGAATTTGAATATTTGAATTTGAATCCATCAATATGCTACCATTATCATTGGTACAGTTGTGAAGGCTATGCTTTCCTATGACTCCTAGGAACTCTTCTTATTTTCCTACTTTAGCGGCCATGTCTCCAAACTCCATTTTAATATCATTTGGAGGTATTAATCTGATAGCGTTTGTTAGCTCTTGGTAGAATTGCTCTTTCTCCTCATCCGTCTTGTCTTCTGTGGGCATGATGACCCACTGGAGAGTATCGTGTGGGTTCTGAGATCCATTATGCCACTGTAAGTCCACATAGTTTGCTGTAGACCGGTGAACGCTATTTTGTATTTTCCTAGTATTAATAAAAGCGAACTAGGCCTGCAGCGAATCCGCAAAAGGTGCTCTAGAAATGGAAGGTGATGGAAATAAGATAACCGGTTGAAACTAATTGCCATCGGTAGAGGAAGTAAAAATGCATCTACAGTTGATTTTGGCCGAAGTTTGGGACATTGCCAACATATAAAAAAATCATAAAAATGCATTTTTTTCGTATGCGCTGTTTGAACAAATTTTTCACATTATCTCGCCATATCTCAGTTAATATTGCAGGTATCGATTTAAAATTTTAACACAATATAGTTTAACTAATTCTCTAAATATAAAACCTTAACCGAACTGTTTACATAAGTTAAAAACAAAATAGCGAATGATTAACAAATTTCCAACAGATACGTGAGATAGATCCTTTTTTCTAATCAAAAAGTTGTGCTATAAATTTTTGAAATTCGCTTTTTTGGCTATTGCAAATTGTAGTGATATACTTAAGGCAGTTTTCTGTTAATTTTCAGATCAACACATCGTCCCGTTCAGAGCCTAGGTATAAATACAATCGGTCTAACTTAGCTAAGGTGTTCACCATATGTGTTGACCTTGCTCACATAATAATAATCCTTTTAATAATGCCGAAGTTCACAATTACTTAACTTAACTTAATTCATACACTGTGGCAAGGAGTCAGTTTTAACTACGAAAAACCATTAATAGTACATTTTTTCCACCTAATAGTTTTAAAAAACTGAAATAAAGCAATTAATGACCTCACAATTTGATTTTTTAACGTTCGCAAACAATATTTTAACTGGCTCATAACATATAATTTACAATTACATAATTTGAAACAATTAAATTTGATTGAAGCATTTGCATATCTAACTCACTAATTACAGAAACTCCTACTCCTGTATTCACTTCTATTCCAAGCAATATGTTGTTTATCTGTAAAGGAATGCAGGAGTAATTTAGTCCTTTGATGAATACTAGTGAATGTTGCACTGTTTACGCCATTGATTTCACCGCCGGCATTTAATTTGAAATTCTGAAAGGGAAAAGCTCTTTTATATTGTAGAGATGGGCCACTATTATTTTTTTTGTGTTTTTTTCTGAATTTAAACCCTCCCCGGAGCGACTGCTATCAAGAAATTTAATCTACACTAAAGTATACATATAAAAGAGCTCATCGTATTACACAGTAAGACTCCCCAACGATGCAATCGCCATAATGCCTATACAAAATCCATCATGCCATCAAATTGGAATGCCACTTCCCTGTCTACCTAAATTAACCTCATTCTAAGGGAGTTTTATACTTTCATGCACTGAGAATTTTCTTTAAACCACAAACCACTATCACAGTCTACATTCAATTTTTATGACACTTGTATCTTCCCAAAAAGGGAGAAACCCTCAGAATTGCCATTTTTTTCTACCAGCGAGCTGATCCCCTCACATTACTTTTGATTTTTTTATTAGATAAACGCCATGAAAATTCTATCCGGATACCATCAGGAAAATACCTGGGGAATCTTCCTCTTGGTTTATATCTGCAGCTCTGAAGTAAACCTCCCGTAGTGTAATGGCATCCAGAACTGCTAAAAAATGTCTTTGGGAATTCACTCAATTTTCGTTTTTTATTATATATTTTAAGCGCTTCTATACATCTGGTCCTGATGGTAAAAAGTTGTAAAGAGGGAGGCTTATTTTATAAGAAAATACGCAACCAACAAAGTATCTAAGGACTTTACTTTGTTGCGAAGCGTAGTGAAATTTAAATTTTGCAGTTCTTACCAAGTTGGGCTCACGATGTTAATACAGTGTGAGTTATTAGATGATTAAAACTGTTGGTTGCTTCATTTGGAAACCTGACCAATCGAAAGTACCGGGCATTTTAGGTAAGTACTTAATGAAAAAAATAATGCTTAACCCTTACATCAGTACAAAATAAAAATTTTCTTATTTCCTGCAAATGTAAGTAGGTATGTATTTAGTATTGCAGAACATAAATTTAATTTTCGGAACATTTATCGCACATCGTACATTCCTTGTACTTTACGGCGACCATTTATTTATTAAAGTTATCAGCTTAACTGTGACAGCTGGAAAATTATTTAAAATAAGTTTTGACAGTTAATTTTCCAGCTGTGTTTGTTAAAAGTAACGAGTTTAAAATAGGGAAAATAGAGTGAAAACTAAAAAGACATTAGTATACGAAAAATGGAAAAGTTTATATGGTTATTTGGTTATTGATAAAGTACAACAATGCGAATTTATATGGAATCCTAACCACGTAGGATACAAGAAGGGAATGGTCGTCGTCACATATGTATGTTAGAAGTCAAAGTCAGAGGAATAGGAAATTTGTCAGAGGAATAGGAAATTTTATAATTTGAAAACGAAGAATTAAACTATATTTATTAATCCGTATAAAATATATATTTATTCGTTTTATTCAAATCTTCACCAAAATCAAAAACTGAATTGACAGGATGTGATAACTAAAGCAGGATAAAAACTCGTTCAAATTTGTATAACATACAGTGCAAATCGGTATTACATATCTTGTTGCTATTATTGTATCATTATTTAGCTTTAATTTGAATTTATTAACCAAGAAGTACATAGCTATTGGCTTGGCGAAAATTACATTAAAATCACTGCTCAATATCATTGGCTTTTAACGACGACATAGACTTAGTGACGTTCATAAAGAGCAATAGATTTTGCTGAGCGCATCCCAGAAGACAAAGCAGCAAAGAAGGTCTTCACTGGCACCATGGAAGAAGAAAGACCCTTAGGTAGGCCGAGCGAAAGATGAGAGGATGAGGTTGTAACAGATGTGAGGACACTATTTATTCCTCCAGAAATCGAAAATATTGGAGGAAAAGATTAGGAGTGGCTTAACACTCGAGTTGGGCTGTAAGTAGCGACATTGGAAAAAGTACATAATGCCAATCCTTTTCCCTTACTAAAAGTTCAAGGCTGGGTTCGGCTCAAAGATATCCAGTTTGTGCTCTAACTAACCCCGATACGCGGTGGGGGACCTGGATCAATTAAGTCTTACTCGTATGGCGTTCCAGAAATTTTACGGTAGTACATCCTCTGACTTTAAATCTTTGCATTAACATATTCTCCATAGCCACGGCGTATTTTTCTATTTTCTGTACAGAAGCCGTAATATTAATAATGAAGCCTCAACTTCAGCTTTTTTTGTGGCAAGATGAAGCTTAGGAGTCATCTTTTGTACTAGTAGTCCGTCATGTCTTACAAGTCATGGTGCAATGTATAGTAGTAAGCTTGATCTGAAGGAAGGATGAAATAGGATAGCTTAGGGGTCTGGAGGGTGCATGAGTAGATGTCGGTGAAACTTGCGTTTGAACTCTGAGATGCGTAGGGACATCGTCCTACTACTCAACTATTACTTTACTGCAGAAGACTTTGCACAAAAGCATAGCCGACTGGCATCAAGTAATGAACAAATTAATTAATTAATTAATTGACAGTTCTCGTTGAAACGAAAAAAACAAAAAGAAGGAAAATATAATTCACAGTGTTTTAATTAAAAAAAAAAGTTTAAAAGAATAAGTAATAATTGCATATGAATATATACATATAGGACAATTGTGTATTAAAGATAATAATAAATTGTTGATAAAAGTAATTGTAATAAAAGGTGTTAATAAACCAAAACTTTAACTAGTTTGAAATTACGTGGAGTAAAAATATAAAATTTTGTTGGGAAGAAGACCAACAGATGTTATATGAGCTCGGAAACACCGACTGCGGAATAGAGTTCCACAATCGAGTTGTTCTATTTATAAACGAACTGCTAAAACGTAATGTGCGTGAAGGGGAGGGCTGAAGTGTGCAGGGGTGAGCCGGGTTGGTTAGTCTTTTGTTGCGGAAGAAAAATTGCCGTGTAGGCAGGAGGTTTTTGATTTCAGTGGAGCAGTCGCTATGAAAATAGCGGTAAAACTTGCTGAGCACTCCTACATTCCTACGGTGGCTTAAAGGATCAATGCAACCGCCAATGAGTTTGATGGCGCGGTTTTGCACCTTGTCTAGCCAAGCCAAGGTGGTTTTAGGGGCGCCCGCCTAGATATACGAGTTGTATTCGAGGCGTGGCCGAATGTAGGACTTGTAGATTGTAGCCAAGGCAGCTGGATGAAGGATACTATTTGCGAATGGATATCCGGTTTTTATTTTTCCACCCGAAGAGTGAAATCATTTTTGCAGGTGATTTCAACGCTCACAATATACATTGGCTAAATTATTAAAATGACACTAGACTTTCAGACAAAAACGCAGCGCTTTTTGTAGACATTAATAATTTACATCAAATTGTAAACTGTCCTACGAGAGTCCCGAGTCCCGAGTGACGTTGCACATCAAGGTGTTCACCTCCTTGAGTTATTGCTTACTTCTCATGCCACAATGTACTCCGTTAAGTTAGACCATCCTATTTGCAACCCTTGCACATTCTACTCCAACCACCCGAGCTCCTAAAAGAAGTGTCTGCCACTACTGGAAAGTTGGCTTTGCGGCTTATTCTTTCCTGCTACTGACGGGGATTTAGGTTTCCGTCCATCAAGAAAAATTTTAGTTCCTCCACAACATCTCCTTCTTCTCACCGGAACTTGGCATTTCAGTTTCCTTCAGACTACCCAATCACTGCAGTGTAGTTATATCAAGCGGAGGTTTTAGCCATACAAGAGCTGCAGCTGTTCTGCAAATCAACGTGACAGAAACCAAACTGCCTACATTTTCTCAGAAAGTCCGTCGGCTCTGGAGGCCCTGCGCTCTTTCACTAACAACTCCAGAACTATCTCTAAATGCCGCATATCTCTTAACGAGATGAGTCAGCAGTACAGGACCCTCCTCATATGGGCGCCCGGTCACCGAAAAATAAAGTTGACGAACTGGGGAGGCACGACCGCCACTCTCCTTCCTGAAAAGGAAAGGCAGACCACTTCACTGCTGAGTCTCGGCAGCGAGACTTCTCAGTTACAGTGGGAGTGCTGGCCGGGCATTGCCTGATTGGGACGCATGCGGCCCGCTTAGGTCTCGAAAGCTACGATTTCTGCAGAAGTTGTAAGAACAGCCCTAAGCAGAAGGAGACTTACTACTTTTGGTGAACCCTTCCTAAGCACGCTTTCGGAAATCTTGAAGTTTGGGTTCGCGCAACTACGAAGATTCATTACGTATTCGAGGTGGTTTAGCGAAGAAATAACACTTTAATATCATTATGGCAACATTATTGCATCATAATGGGCCCATCCCTTTGGCCTAAGTGGCAGCTCAGCCATATCTAACCTAACCTAACCTAACCAACATCTCCTTTCATTTACAACAGGGAAGTGATAACAGAAAGCAAATCCAATGCCGACTTATTAACTCTTTTCTTTTCGCTCAATGGACAGGGTTTAAATCAGGACTTGCGAGGTAATAAATTACTGGGGTCGACAATATTGCTCCTATCCTATGGTAGTTAAAAAACGTTCCTCACCTTTGGCTAAACTTTTGCGCAAACTTTTTGTCCTGTCATATTTCTTCGGCATATATCGAGATTCTTGCAAATTAGCTCATATTGATTCCATTAAAAAAGAGTGAATCCAATGACCCCTATAGCTATATTTACGTGTTCGTCTGACTCCACAGACGCTACTACATGACAGTGACCAAATTGTGGCTCGAGTATATAATTCCATGTTGTCCTGACTGTGCAAATACTTCTTATTCGATGGCTTTAAAGCCCAATTCGAGCGTTGGCTTAAATCAGTTTCTTCCTCCAGACGTCTCTCTGCACCGCAGCTTGTCTTCAGTTTCATATGTTGAGCAGTTCTGCTGCATTGGCCTTAACATTGTCTTTCCACCTTGTCCGTGGTTTGTGCCAACAGGGGTGGTAGCACGTAAGTTGTTTCAACTTGAATTTTTTTATGTAACTTGAATTTTTGTAAGAAGAGGTCAGTCGATTGAAACAACTTACGTGCTACTACACCTGGTCTTTTGCCATCTGGTAGTAGATACAGGGCTTTTTTCGTATCCTTGAGTCATTCATTCTTGGGACATGGCCGGCAGACCGTAGCTTGTGATGTTTCGAAAGTTTACACACTTTGTTTAAGTCGTACAATTCGTGATTTTAACGTATTTTTCAAATACGGCAAATGTTAAATATTGTTTGCAGATTAGTTTAGAAGAGATTAGTTGAGACGAAATGTTTAATTTTTCTTAGTTTTTTTAGTCTATATATTCATTTTGTAAAACAACAACACCAAGTTCTACACAGAAGTGATTTATTTATTTAAGTTAATCTCTGTTTAAATTAATGAATATTAATTATATTTGCGTTTCACCGTGTTGTAAGTGTTACTGGTTAATAAACATTGCTTTATTAATGATTTCTTGTTTTATATTGATTCCTTTTCACATAATTAAACCATATATAGTTTAATTTGCACGGTAAGAATTTCAACTTTTATTTACAAGGGGGTTCGTGATCCCACCTTACTAAAGTTGTGTGATATTTTTCCACCTTACTAACGCCAGGGTAAAAGATAAAGCATCATAAGATAATATGAGGAAGACATTTTAATATATGATTATATAATAAATGACGATCGTAATTTAATTATAACAATTTACAGGCGTCAAACAGCACTGTAAATTTTTAATTAAAATTTTAATAAGTTATAATTTCGCCATCATATTTTTATTTGCTAACGACTTCCCCAAGCAGCCGGCAGCGTTGGTTGCCGCTCCTAGCTACCCTAGGCAGTATTTATCGCAGATATAAAGCTTAACACATTCATTAATAATTTACACTTGAATAGGTTCACATGTCCATTAACGACTCATCCTTTTTGACGTCGTTAAATCTACTGCGATTCATATCAAAAGTTTTTCCATTAAAAAGTTACCTCGTAACCCCATGACTGTAATTAAAGAGCCTGTCAGTAATCCCCTACGGTTGTGCTTCAATTTAATTCGTAACGATCCTTTACCTTGATTAATTGACGCTAATTACTCTGAGTATGTCTTCATTACTTCAAATACGGGTTACCTAAAAAGCCTTCAACATTTCTGGACGGAGATCATGAATACGATGGAAGTTATCTGTCAAAAGATGCCGGTGACATCTTCGTTTAATGACTATGTCTGAATGAGGGTGACATTCACTTCGACTGCTGCGATGTGAGCCTGTAGGTTTTTATGGTAATCATTCTATACAGGTGGGTTGGGTGATATCCAAGAAGATTTCATTAGTATTTAAAGAACTGATGGTATGCAGAAGTGTTTACTTTGGCTGAGGGTGAATTTGAGTTCTTGGCGGAGTCTTAAATCATCCGTTGTACAACCATGCACAAGGATAATGGTGCATGTTTTTGCGACTACTTCATGTGGAAGGACTGTCAGTAAATTCATTGGAATAATTCAAGGATATTTTTAGGACTTTGTTCTAGTTTGACATAATTAATGTTTTTGTTCTTATGCGTTCTGTACTTGCTACATCAAAACAATGTTGTTGGCCGGGAAAATATTTGTACCATTGAACAAACAATGCAATGAAGTTCGTATTTTCTCACCTTATGTAAATTCTGTTATTTAATACCATCTTTCTGGCACGCATTCAAATGCACAAAACTTTCAACAGTTAGAGTATTCTCTTGAAAATATTCATTGGCCAACACAATGATTCGAGAGTTTTCGAGAGCTTCGCTTTGAATCATTTTCCTGTTTACTCCTCATACCTGAAGTGGAACAAGCAACTATTTTCGCTTATAAACAAGGACAGGATAATGGCTACTCATCCAAGCGAATCGTTTACTCACCCATGAGGCACAAGCATGAAAGTTTCAGCTGTGTATAATTTGGTTTACATTTGTTTACCTCAGATATTTGGATTACCACGAATTATTTGGGGTAATTTTATTCACGTCATATTACGCAACAACCTCACAAACATCACGATTGCATTTTCAAGCTTTTGGTGCAAAATTATAGGAGATTGGGTGGCCTTAAAAGTAGAAGTATTATTGAAAGAAAATTGATACAAAAAGAAATATATAAAAATAAATAAAACTAAAAATACGCTTTTATTTTAAAATGAACCAAAAAATAAAAAATAATTTTGAATATAAAGTTTTATTGCTGCAGCCACTTTTAAATTAAAAAAGCGTGGACGTCACCAACTTTAAGTGTCCGGTGTGATAAAAGCCAACAGATAAATGAGCTCTTAGAAAAAGTTCCTATTCAATGCAAGTTATTTTAAGTTCAATGGGGATATTTATCAACAATTAGATGAAGCTGCTATGGGTAATCCAGCTAGTCCATGTATCGCCAATATAGTAATGAACTTCTTAATAAAACACACCTTGGAACAACTAGATTTCTATACCCCCTTTTTCAGACTCTATGTGGATGACTCGATTATGGCTGTTCCGAATAATGAGATTGACATGGTGGTATATTATTTTAATAGTTTCAACAAACAACTACAGTTCACAGTGAAAATAGAGACCAACAATGGTTTCCCTTCCTGGATGTATATTTCCTTAAGAACGACGATGGGAGCTTGGATACGAATTGGTATGGAAAACCAATCAGGGGCCAGTTCACGCAATTCGACGTCGACTGAAAACGACGCGTTAAATGTCGTTTTGGGTTCACGCAAGTCGACGTTTTATGTTTGTCGTTTTAAAAGTCTCGTTAATCTTCTCGACGCCAGATTTGGTGTCGAATTCATTTATTTGTTGTATTAAAAACGAGTTGTGGTGCCAATTAGAGCAGAGCAGAAATAATTTTACACAAAACTTTTTACATTTCTGAACGAGCAAAATGCAAGAGAAAAAGAAAAACTATTAGTTGAAAAATAACAATTATAACTACTCCAAGAAGAGTTAGAGGAACAAAAATCAATTCAGAGTTGAGATTTTCCAATATTATTATGAATTTGTTTAATTAATTAATTTAATTACTCACATTATTGAAGTTTTAGTATTATTTGCAACTTCTCCCCCTTGTGGATAATGTGAGCGGTTTCATTGGATTTTGCATACCTTTAGGAGAAACTATTTTGGGAAAATGACATTCGACACGTCGACTTACTTGAACCCAAATTCAACGTCGTAGAAATTAATGTCGTTTTCATAAAGCGTCGATGTCGACGTCGAGTGTCGAATTGCGTGAACTGGCCCCAGTTCATGCAGAATTTTGAATATCTTTTCAGTATGCCCACTGCAACAGAAACACAACGTGATTCTCAACATGCTAAGCAAGATTCATAAGGCTGGTCGTCCACTGGGAGCGTATTCGATTTTCTACGCGAATCAGCGACATGATCGCTCTGAGATACGCGGCTACACGCTACAGGGGTCATCCATTGCAAGCTTTTCATGCTGCTCAGTTTGAAGTGAACTTTGACGTTACTATATTGTGATGGAAGAAGAGAATAAATATTTTTTGGAAAATTGTACGTGTATGAGGCGTAGAATTAATAAAAAAGACGAACATATTGGGCTAGCCCTATTTTAGAAAAGAGGATGAGCCTGGGGGAGCTCCATCATCTACACGGCGAATTAGAGGAAAGAGGGTATGAACCACAACACAATCCAATATATTTTGGATGCCATAGCGCCAATTATCAGCAAGGATTCTAACTTCAGATAGACTATTCCTCCTGCGGAACGTCTCAGTGTGACTCTACGGTACTTTTTTAAAACGAGCATTTTCTTGTGAGAAGTCGAAACGTAACAACAGTACAGACTAAAAGTTTATTCAAAAAAATCATAATAAAATTAAAAAAGTACATAAAAATAATCAAATCAAAAA